>SJYA01005448.1:0-25015 GCA_006410615.1 Neotragus moschatus
ATGGCAAACAGATAGGGAAATAGTGGAAGCAGTGACAAATTGCATTTTCTTGGGCTCCAGAATCATGGCTGCAGCTACGAAATTAAAAGACACTTGCTCCTTGGAAGAAAAGCTATGACAGACCTAGACAGTGTATTAAAACGCAGAGATATTACTTTGCCAACAAAGATCTGTATAGTCAAAGCCACACAATCAAAGCTATACAATGGTTTTTTCCAGTAGTCATGTATGGATGTGAGAGTTGGACCATAAAGGAGGTTGAAGGCTGAAAAAACTGATGCTTTTGAACTGTGGTGTTGGAGAAGACTCTTGAGAGTCCCTTGGACCACAAGGAGATCAGGGCAGTCAATCTTCAACAACAAAACCTGAGATTCCACTAAAGAAGCAAAGATTGCAATGCAGAGCAGAAGAAAACTGCTGCGGAAGCCATATCCCTGTGGGGAAAAGCAGCATAGGATTCTCATTATAACAGGAGCTGACCTTCGATAAAAGTAGGGCCTCTTGTAGGAACTGGAAGATAACCGTGGAATGGATACACAAGTGGGTAGGTAGATTTAGTGCTCAGACGACAAATTTCAGGTCTCATTTACTGCTGTTGCTATTTGCGTCTTAATGAATGGGAGGAAAATGATTAGCTGAGTGAGAAATTCTAGGAGACTTATCAAGACAAAACAAGGGGAGAAATGGTCATTTTAGGAAGTAAGAAGATGGCTATGNGTGGGTAGGTAGATTTAGTGCTCAGACGACAAATTTCAGGTCTCATTTACTGCTGTTGCTATTTGCGTCTTAATGAATGGGAGGAAAATGATTAGCTGAGTGAGAAGTTCTAGGAGACTTATCAAGACAAAACAAGGGGAGAAATGGTCATTTTAGGAAGTAAGAAGATGGCTATGCTAGGGCCGCGTGACAGGATTACCAAGCAGTGTGGAGTGTTAAAATGAGATGCGCTGTCATCCTTTTAGAATGAGATGATGCCAGTGGTGTGTTTTGCTCTGGTGATGGCGGGATTCAGGAGTGGGCAGGTGGTCTGGTTCCACCTCAAGACTCATCATCCAGGGCCTGAGATCTGCTCTCCTGTCTTGCTTCTTTCAGCTCAGAAGTTGCCCTGAGATAATTCTCCTCAAAATGGCTGTCATGGCCCTGAAAGGGAAAGTGAGAGTGAGAGTCGTTCAGTCGTGTCAGACTCTCTGCGACCCCCTGAACTATACACTCCGTGGGATTCTCCAGGCCAGAATGCTGGAGTGGGTAGGCTTTCCCTCCTCCAGGGGATCTTCCCAACCCAGGGATCGAACCCAGGTCTCCTGCATTCCAGGCGATTTTTTACCAGCTGAGCCACAAGGGAAGTCCAAGAATCCTGGAGTGGGTAGCCTATCCCTTCTCCAGTGGATCTTCCCAACCCAGGAATCAGACTGGGGTCTCCTGCATTGCAGGTGAATTCTTTACCAACTGAGCTGTGAGGAAAGCCCTTGTCATCGAGGAAACAAGCTTACAGGAAGAAAGCACTGAAAATAAAGACAGAGCTCTATCTACCTGCCTGTCTATATGTTTCAGCCGTGCCATACGACTTACAGGACCTTAGTTGCCCACCAGGGATTGAACCCAGGTCACAGTAGTGAAAGCACCAAGTCCTAACCACTGGACCACCAGTGAAGTGAAAGCCACTCAGTCATGTCCAACTCTCTGCAACCCCATGTACTATACAGTCCACAGATTTCTCCAGGGCAGAATACTGGAGTGGAGAATACTTCCCGTCTCCAGGAGATCTTCTCAACCCAGGTCTCCTGCATTGCAGGCAGACTCTTTACCAGCTGAGCCACTAGGGAAGCCCAAGAGTACTGGAGTGGGTAGCCTATCCCTTCTCCAGCGGATCTTCCCAACTCAAGAATCAAACCGGGGTCTCCTGCATGCAAGCGAATTCTTTACCAACTGAGGTTTCAGGGAAGCCCCGACTGGACCACCAGGAAATTCTGAATTTTAGGAAAATTCCAGAATTTTAGGAAATTCTCTAAAGCTAAGAATCCAGAAGTTGTTGAAAATATTATGGCTCTATTTTATCAGTGAGAGAGCGAGGGGGGGCCATCATAGCTGCTGTTTCTGACTGGTGGTCCTGCTTCCTCTTCTCCATCCTCCCGGGTCGGTGTGATGNAAGCCCAAGAGTACTGGAGTGGGTAGCCTATCCCTTCTCCAGCGGATCTTCCCAACTCAAGAATCAAACCAGGGTCTCCTGCATGCTGAGTTTTCAGGGAAGCCCCGACTGGACCACCAGGAAATTCTGAATTTTAGGGAAATTCCAGAATTTTAGGAAATTCTCTAAAGCTAAGAATCCAGAAGTTGTTGAAAACATTATGGCTCTATTTTATCAGTGAGAGAGCGAGGGGGGCCATCGTAGCTGCTGTTTCTGACTGGTGGTCCTGCTTCCTCTTCTCCATCCTCCCGGGTCGGTGTGATGCTGGCCTTAGGAGGAGTCACTGGCACAGAGTTGCTTCACTCAGCTCCCAGAGCGGCCGGAAGGGTCACTCACCAGTGACATAACTGCAGATCTTACATCCTGTGTGGTAGTCGTCATTCACCCACCCATTCATTTATTCAACCAAGATTGCTGAGTCCCTTTGAATCACACATTTGAGATGGGAAATGCAGACTCAGGCTCGATGGCAACTGCCACGCCCATGTTCCCACCCCTCCTGCTTCCAGTGCAGGAGGGGATGTTTTGAAGGCAATTAAACTCCTGTTATGACTCTGGGAAGAGGAGCATGTTGACTATCACCCTGGCTAAAGAGTTCATGTCACACCAGCCCTGCAGTTCGACTGTCTGGACTCAGCGCCAGCACCATCAGTGACTGACTGTGACTTTGAACATGTTATTAACCTCTCTCTTATAGCTCCGTCATCCCTAGAACAAGAGTGATGCTGTTACTACAAAGAGTTATGATGAGTATTAAATAACTAGATTCCCAGAAACTCTCGGAATGTTACCAGGCACATTATGTGTGATATATGAGCTTCTAATAACAATGACAGTTATTATCATCGTTATAGCTGAAGAAGAACTAAGCCAAATACACTGATTTAAGAGAGGAATAAGTGTGGTAGGGGATGGTGAGGTGGGGAATGGCAGAAAACCAGTGTGATTTATGTTTGCAACCAGTTTAAACAGACCATTATGAAATTACCTTATTTTTAGAGTAAACTGTTTATGTTTGGAGAAGTAAAATCTAACAGAACAGAAGTTTAACAGAGCCTGCTTTATCATGCTATCACTTCCATCAAAAAAGCCTCTACCAGTATTAACTTATCATTCTTATTCATGTGCAGTCAATTAATAAGAACGTATGTGTTCCACAGACCAACCCCAAAGATATTTAAATAGAGCTTACAGTGAATGTGACAACCTTGCCAATACTGTAAAGACCTGTTTCCTAGTGAATTCACAGTTTACAGTCACAGTTCAGACAGATTCTTTCCTAAGCAAAAACGTAAGTATGCCCAAACCCCTTGAATGAAACCACCAGCCCCACATGTGAGGTACGCATGTCAGCACAAGAGGCAAGAAGTTCCCCCTGGTGACTACCGGCATCAGCAAAGTTTGAAAGCGCTGTAATGTTGCTGATGGAACGCTGGACAGCCCACCAGTCTTGAAAGGACTTTCAAAATTGCCGTGACCACACCAAAGGGAAGGAGAAACTCTCAGGCAACAAACACCCACCAACACAATACCCGTCCCCACCCCAGCTGTGAAATGAGTAATTGACTCTAGTCAAAACAACTAATGGGGCTTCCCAGGTGGCTCAGCAGTAAAGACTCCACCTGCCAATACAGCAGACGCCAGAGACACAGGTTCGATCCCTGGGTCAGGAAGATCTGCTGGGGAAGGGAATGGCAGCCCACTCCAGTATTCTTGCCTGGGAAATCCCATGGACAGAGGAACCTGGTGGGCTACAGTCCACCGGGTCACAAAAGGTCGGACAGGACCAAGGATGCACACACATGGTACATAAAATAACTAATACCACTCTCTTTCATCCAAGTTAAGGACTTGCCAATGGCAAGAAAGTCACAATAACAGTCTTAGAATTAGTGTTAGTAAGTGAAAAATATTAAGGTCCGTTATAATAACTTGCCATTCTCTTTGCCTACAGTTTCTGTATCTGGCAAATTTTACTGGTTCTTCAAGGTAGAGATGCCGAAAGCTGGGCCTCTCCAAACTGGTATAGAATCAAGTCTCAGAGACAGACTTTTGGGTGAAGCAGAAAAGAGCAACAGTTCAAGGTTGCGCTTGCTGATAAGATTAGGGTGTATGGATGCTAAGTTGCTTCACTCATGTCCGACTCAGGCAGGCTCCTCTGTCCATGGGATTCTCCAGGCAAAAATTACTGGAGTGGGTTGTCATGCCCTGCTCCAGTGGCTCTTCCCAACTCAGGGATCAAACCAGCATCTCTTATGTCTTCTGGATTGGCAGGTGGATGCTTTACACTAGCAACACCTGGGACACTCCTAGTTCCCTGAACAGTAATTGAACCCAGGTCCCCGGCAAGGAGCATAGAGCCTTAGCCGCTGGACCACCAGGGAAGTCCCTCAGGTAAACTTTTTGGTGAGCGGCTCTGATACTTTAAATCTTGCCTCAGGTGGTCTCTTGGCTGCCCCTCTCTTGATTAACAACTGTTTGGACTCAGGGAAGGTCTTGGATGCTGGTGGCCATTCCCTATAACAAGAAAAAGGGGGACAGAAAGGCCTCTGTGCCCAGGAGCCCCACAGGGTTCTGGTCTGTTTCACTGGGGTTAAAGGTTTATCTCATTTGTGAAGTCTTACCTGGGCTTCCGTGGTGGCTCAGATGGCAGAGAATTCACTTGCAATGCAGGAGACCCAGGTTCTGTCCCTGGGTTTAGAAGATCCCTTGGAGGAGGGCAAGGCAACCCACTTCAGTATTCTTGCCTGGAGAATCCCCACGAACAGAGCAGCCTGGTGGGCTACAGTCCATTGGGTCGCAAAAGTCAGACACGACTGAGGGACTAAAGCACAGCACCCAACTCCCCTAGGAAAGGAGGCCATCACCCCATGGGGATTTTAAAGCTTGATTATAGCACTTACCATGTTCAACAGTTCATGAACTGTGAAATTCCAGATATTCAAGCTGGATTTAGGAAAGACAGGATTTAGGAAAGACCAGAGATCAAATTGCCAACATCCGTTGAATCACAGAAAAGGCAAGAGGATTCCAGAAAAAAAAAAAATTTACTTCTGCTTTATTGACTATGTCAAAGCCTTTGACTGTGTGGATCACAACAAACTGTGGAAAATTCCTCAAAAGATGGAAATGCCAGACCACCTGACCTGCGTCTTGAGAAACCTGTATGCAGGTCAAGAAGCAACAGTTAGAACTGGACATGGAATGACAGACTGGTTCCAAATTGGGAAAGGAGTACATCAAGGCTGTATATTGTCACCCTGTTTATTTAACTTATATGCAGAGTACATCATGAGAAACGCTGGGCTGGAAGAAGCACAAGCTGGAATCAAGATTACTGGGAGAAACACCAATAACCTCAGATACACAGATGACACCACCCTTATGGCAGAAAGTGAAGAAGAACTAAAGAGCCTCTTGATGAAAGCGAAAGAGGAGAATGAAAAAGTTGGCTTAAAATCTAACATTCAGAAAATGAAGATCATGGCATCCAGTCCCATCACTTCATGGCAAATAGACAGGAAACAGTACAAACAGTGACAGACTTTATTTTGGGGGGGCTCCAAAATCACTGCAGATGGTGATTGCAGCCATGAAATTAAAAGACGCTTACTCCTTGGAAGAAAAGCTATGACCAACCTAGACAGCATATTAAAAACCAGAAACATTATTTTGCCCGACAAAGGTCCATCTAGTCAACCTGTGGTTTTTCCAGTGGTCATGTATGGATGTGAGAGTTAGACTGTAAAGAAATTTGAGCACCTAAGAATTGATGCTTTTGAACTGTGGTGTTGGAGAGGACTCTAGAGAGTCCCTTGGACGGCAAGGAAATCAAACCAGTCCATCCTAAAGGAAATCAATCCTGAATACTCATTGGAAGGACTGATGCTGAAGCTGAAACTCCAATACTTTGGCCACTTGATGTGAAGAACTGATTCATTTGAAAAGACCCTGATGCTGGGAAAAATTGAAGGCAAGAGGAGAACGGAACAACAGAGGATGAGATGGTTGGATGGCTTCACCGATTCAATGGACATGATTTGAGCAAGCTCCAGGAGTTGATGATGGACAGGGAAGCCTGTCCATGGAGTGGCAAAGAGTTCCACACAACTGAGTGACTGAACTGAAATGAACAGAGCTGAAAGTTGCATAGGGCATAGTCTATTGGTCCCTCCCACTCCCCAGCCCCCAACTGTGGTTCCTCTAGGGCAAAAGCTGTGTCTTGCAAATCTTCATCTCCTAAGGCCGAACTCAGAGAATAGATTCCCAAGAACACTGCCACAGGAATTTCACATAATTAGAATTTAGAACTTTTGTTAGAATTTCCTATTGTTTTGCCAGAAAGATGAAAGAAAGCCCCAGCACTGGGTTGGTTAGGAGGCAGCCTGGTGAGTGTGGGAGAGTGGGGGATGGTACAGCTGAGAAAGGAGCATGAGCAAAGGGTGAGGTGTAGAAAGCTGGAGACTGTCTGTGAGAAGGCGGCTTAAATTGCTGCTGGAGAGGCTAGAAGGGTAGCTTGTGAAGGGCCTCTTAAACCATGGGAAGAAGTTTGCTCTTTGCCTGAAATGGATCAGGAGCCTTTGAGAAGCTGTACACAGTAGAATGAGATAATGAGACTGCACATGCATTGATCAGTGTGCCTCCAGTGGGTCAGAAAGTGGGACCGAACTGGGGACCAAGGCATCTGTTGGGAAGCTATTGCTGGAATCCAAGCGGGTGATAAGTAGGTCCTTTTCTATGGCAGGCACAGAGACAAGAGAGAGAGTGAGAGAGATAGAGAGGCAGAACTGACCTGCGAACTGGATGGATATTGGAAAGAAAACGTGACGGGATGCCAAAAAAATAAATAAATAAGGAGAAATGCCGGAGACAGCAGACTGTGGACCCCGGGAAGAAACAGTGCTTGGAGACAAAGGGAAGACCAGATTAACAGTCTTGCCCAAGGAGGCTTAGCGCACACCCATTAACTCTTTATTTTTGGGGCTATTATTCATTTGCATGTGGGCGTATGAGCATATCTCTCTCTCTCTCTCTCTTTTTTTTTTTTGCCATTTCTCTTTTTAAATGAAATGTTTGATCAATTGTTTTTGGCTACACAGCCTTCCGGCATCACGGCCTGAAGCTTAGCCACCCAAGGCATGTGGAATCTCCCTGGGTCAGGGCTTGAACCTGGGCCCCTGGGTTGGCAGGCAGAGCTTTGACCACTGGACCACCAGGGAAGCCCTGTCATTTCCTTTACCTCCTTTCCTTGTGATACACTGGTCCACAGTTTTCCTTTCCATTCTCAGTGGCTCCAGACACCTTTGCTGTGGTCTCTAACAAGGCCCAGACTGCAAAGTAGACACTCAAGTTAGACACCTCTTAATTGAAACCCAGCTGTGTGCCGCCAGGTTAGCCCACTGCAAGTTCTCCAAGACCCAGCTGGCTCAAGTTGGCTCATCTTAAGAAAAGAATATGAGACTTCCCTGGTGGTCTAGTGGCTAAGATGCCATGCTTCCAGCTCAGGGGGCCCAGGTTCAATCCCTGGTCAGGAAACTAATCCCACATACTGCAACAAAGAGCTGGCACACTGCAACTAAGACCCAGCACAGACAAATAAATAATTTTTTTTAAAAAAGAAAGATTAGAGAGGAAAATGCCTTAAAAAAAAAAAGTCACATGTGCCTAACTCACAAATTTGCAATAAACATTAAGCTGAAAAGGGAACAAACGGCTTCATGCAGGAGCTAATGTTCAGTAAAAGGTCCAGGGAGAGAGGACTCCCATTGGTCTCCCCTTCTTCTGTGGGGCGCGGGGGGTGGCCGACAGTCCCTGCCCTGCCTGGGCGCTCTGCTGGTTCCCACCAGTGGATGACGGACATCCCACATGACATTTCTGCCTTCTCCGAGTTCTATTTCTGCAAACCTTTCCAGCTCTTCTAAGTGTGCTCATCCTCGAATCCTACCTGCATCTTATTTTTACAGCATCATATTCCCCGATGGTCCTCCCTGGCAAGCCAGGTCTTCCTTTTTCCGGGTGTTGACCTTTGCCCTCCACTCTGCCTGCTTCGCCATGTCCTTTTCCTGGGTCACCACATGCCCTTTTCTTTTCAAAAACTTCCTTTCTTTTGAGCAGGGTATTCTATTTCTGCTGGTCAGATTATGTAGGAAATGGAATGCAAAATTTGACCCTGGGTTGCTGGGATCTGCTGTTTTCTTAGAGATGAATCCCATTATACTGAAAAGCGATTGTATATTAGTCATGCTCAGCATTCCTGTCCTGTTGGGCCACGAAAATGTCCCCAAAACTACACCGTATGGAACAACAGCAGAAGCCAGCTGCAAAGAAATGTGCAGGGAAATTTGCTTTAAAAAAAGGAGAGAGCGCGCGCACTTGTTATGTTTTCTAAGGATAAAAGAAATTCTCTGTTGTCCGGTTCATCTTCTTTCATTTCTGCCTTTTCTTTTACTGTATCCATCTGATATTTTTCTTAAACCTTTGTTACAGAAGTAAAGTATTCTTCCCTTATTTGAATTTTCTAATTTCCTTCTGCACCTATTCCTCCCTAATTTGAACAGTCTCACTAAAAGCCTCCACTGATATATCAAGTAGCACCCTACTCCTATCTCTACTCATTTTGATGGCTGCAACAGTGTAATAGATAACTTTAATAACCAAGCATAACTTTATACTTTCATTTTCTATCATTCATGTCAGTTTCAGACTTTTATTAAATTTTTATTCCCTTTGACAGCTTTACCTGTTTGTTCCTCATCTCCTGTTTTTGTGGAAGAAACGTAATCTTTTATTCAGAAAGTTATCATTCTCTCTATTTTACAGGTGAACAAAATTAAGGCTCGGAAAGATTAAACATCTTGCACAAGGTTACATAATTGTTCAACCTGCAGAGCAGGAACTTAAACACATGTCTGTTGGTTCCATAACCCGGTGCCCCTGGTGCAAACACTTCAGACCTGGAGCTCCAGCTGCACTAAGCCTGGGCACAGCAAAGAGGGAGCTGATGCCAGGAGCCCTCCTAAGGAGTCTGCAGCCCGAGGAGGCGTGTCCTTCACCTTATCCTAGAGGTCACCCATCTACCCAGTTCAGACCAATGGTCAGGTTACTTTTCTTTTTGTTTTCAAGCAATATATTCCTTTTTTAAAACCTGAAGTATTGTTGCTATGGGCTTTCCAGGTGGCGCTGGTGGTAAAGAACCATCTGCCAGTGCAGGGGATGCAAAGAGACGCAGGTTCGATCCCTGGGTCGGGAAGCTCCCCTGGAGGAGGGCACGGCAGCCCACTCCAGTATTCTTGCCCGGAGAATCCCACAGACAGAGGAGTCTGGCCGGCTACAGTCTATAAGGTCACAAAGAGTTTTGGACACGACTGAATTGACTTGGCTCACAAGCCCATAGTTGAATTACAGTTTCAGGTTAGCTTCAGATTATAGTACAGTGATTCAGATATTCTTTTTTCTTTCTTTTCCCTTGCAGGTTATTACAAAATGTCAAGTATAGTTCTCTGTGCTACACAGTAGGTCCTTGTTAGTTGTTTTTTTATAGTGGTGTGCGTATTTTAATCCCAAGCTCCTAATTTATCCTTCCCCTTCCCCAGTTCCCTTTGGTAACCTTAAGTTTGTTGTCTATGTCTGTGAGCCTCTTTCTGTTTTGGAAATAGGTCCATTATCTTTTTTTGTCTGGCTTACTTCACAGGGTGTGAAGAAAAATGAACCCTTCTATACTGTTGGTGGGAGTATAAGTTGGTACAGCCTCAATGGATAACGGTATGGAGGCTCCTTTAAAAATAAAGACAGAGTTACCACATGACCCTGCAATTCCACCCCTGGGGATATATCCAGAGACAATCTCGAAAATATACAAGCACCCCAGTGCTCATTGCAGCACTATTCACAATAACCAAGCAACCTAAACACCCATTGACAGATGAATGGCTCTAGAGAACTTCCCCATTATCCACTGTTGGGACCTAACATACACCATGACGGGCTCGACAGGTTGCACTAGGCCTAAGTTTTGAATTCTTGTAAACCTGAGTCATGATTCTGGAAAATTACCCCCTAGGAAAGTCCCACTCACCCAAGGATGAAGGGCCTGCTCTACTCCATCTTGTAAAAGGATTCCATCCTGCAAGGTCCCGGGCAAAAGAACTTTGGACGTTACCCAACCTGAGCCCACTGCCCATAGCCAAGCAGCCCTCAGATTACCTAACCTAGCCCCACTGTGCACCAGCCAATCGGCCCCTAGGCTAAACCTTCTGACTTTATGTCCAGGAGCTTGTGATTTACCTTGGAAGTAGAAACCAATCAAGAATCCACACACAAACCCTATAGATGGACGTAATCTGTCAACTTAAATACCCCCTTAAGTAACCAATCAGTTGTCCCCCTGCCTGAACACCTCTTTTGTACCCTTTTACCTGAATAATTCCCTATAAAAGCAGTGTAGCCCAAAACTCGGGGCTCCCTCCCTATAGCCGCCACGTCGGTGCTGGTGGGAGCCCTAGCTCGAGCTAGCAATAAAACCCCTTTATGCTTTTGCATTGCTGTGGACGTCTTATTTCTCTCAGTTTTGGGGACTTGGACTTCGGGCATAACACCACAATTTCTCTTTCCTAACCTGTCAGCTTGAATCCCATAAACTGGCCACTCCAAATACTCCCGGGCACCTGGAGGTTGTGCCTTTATTATCTCTGCTTAGCACTCTTGCCTGGAAGACCCCAGGAGCAAAGGAGCCTGGTGGGCTCCAGTCCATGGGGTCACTACGAGTCAGACACGACTGAACGACTTCACTTCACTTTTCACTTTCATGCATTGGAGAAGGAAATGGCAACCCACTCCAGTGTTCTTGCCTGGAGGATCCCAGGGACGGGGGAGCCTGGTGGGCTCCTGACGGGGTCGCACAGAGTTGGACACGACTAAAGCGACTTAGCAGCAGCAGTAGCAACAGCAGACTCTTTATCTCCACCTGTGACCTTAACCTTGTCCTACAAGTGTTTGTCCCACTTTGCTATCTCTGATGCCACTTACCCATGCTGTTGCTGCTGTGTTCAGTCGCTACCCCTGTCAGACTCTGAGACCCCATGGACTGCAGCCCACCAGGCTTTTCTGTCCTTCACTATCTCCCAGGGTTTGCTCCAAGGTTAGATAGGTTGCTATCTCATCCTCTGTCGTCCCCTTCTCCTCCTGCCCTCAAGTTTTGCCAGCATCAGGGTCTTTTCCAATGAGTCAGTCCTTCACATCAGGTGGCCAAAGTACTGGAGTTTCATCCTCAGCATCAGTTCTTCCAATGAATATTCAGAGTTATTTTCTTTAGGATTGACTGGTTTGATCTTCCTGCTGTCCAAGGAACTGTCAAGAGTCTTCTCCCACACCACAATCTGAAAACATCAGTTCTTCGGCACTTGGCCTTCCTATGGTCCAATCTCACATCCATACATGACGACTGGAAAAACCACAGCTTTGACTATGTGGACCTTTGTTGATACATGCATGGAATAAGTTTAAACCAGTGCCTTCTATAGTCCCTTCAGTAGCTATTCATGTTTATTTGGCTCTTTAATCATTAACTTCCATCTTTTCTAGAATGCACTCTACCTTCCTATCTTACAGCATGGAATTGTGTGTGACTCCTCTCTGCTGTCTTAGGACGATGCCTTGTCTCAGGATCATTCATTCCTGATCTCGTCCCCTTTTAACTGTTTCCTCATCTTGCACAGATGTCTGCCAGGATGTCAGCCTTTTGAAAGGTTAATTTTAGGAGAGAAACACTCTTCCACTATTGTGAACCATCAGTTCCATGACCCCCTTTCTCTTTGGTAAAAAGAATCAGGTGCAGCCTTGCTTTGTAAAACTCACTGTCAATATCTCTTCCAGATATCTGTCCTGTGGAGTCTTCCTTTAATCTGAACATGTCACTTTAATGTTTTATTCAAAATGCTCCGAAATATTGTTTCATTGTTGCGCAGTGGTTCAACCTAAACATTCCTTAATACCTGTCTTTTGGCCGCTTCGAAATCCCTAATCAAGACCTCAGTTTAGCACAAATCTTACTGCTTGTAGCAGCCTTTTGACGGATACTCTAAAAGATCACAGTTCTCTGCTTTCCAAATTCCCGAGGCTGTATCGCTGGTTGCCGTCTTCCAAAGTGTCTTCGACTCTATTTCTCCTTTCAGCGGCCCTGCTTCCTATCGGTAAAACGTTAGGTCCAACTCTGAAGACGCGTGTCCTTCCCGCTTCTTAGGCAGGACGCGCTCTGGCTGCGGGCGGCGACCCGCGCCCCCTGCTCCCCGGCAGGTCCCGGCACAGGCCCGTGGTCCCCGCCGGCTTCGCTCCGCCGCCTCCAGCCCTGGACGGCCCGGGCCTCGGACAAAAGCGCGCTCTCCTGAAGGGCCCTCCGGGCAGCTCGCCCCGCCTCCTCGGGACAGCCTCTTATCTCCCCTGCGCCTCCAGGCGCGCCTCTGCTTCTCTGTTCTCCACCCCAGCCGGAATCCGCTCACGTTCCTCGCTCCCCGCGCAAAGCCCCTCTTCCCGCGCTGCGTCCCCATCGCAGGCCGGTGCTCCCAGGCCGGCGAGTAGGATTGCTCCAGTGTTTTCTCTCAGACCCTTTCATCCCGGAGCCCCCCGAGGGCGCAGCTGCTTCGGAAGCCCCTTTATGCTCACACGCTGCGGGGCAAGGCCTCCTTCTTCACCGTCAAGGCGACAGCGTCGCTCTGACCACCGACTCTGTGGCGCCCGGCCGTCGTGTCTGACTCTTTGCGACCCCCTGGACTGCAGCCCCCCAGGCTCCTCTGTCCATAGGATTTTTCCAGGCAAGGGTACTGAAGAGGGTTGCCATGCCTCCTCCAGGGGGTCTTCCCAACCCCGGGATCAAACCCACTTCTCCTGCATTGCAGGCGGATTTTTTTTTCTTTTTTAAGACTGAGTTGCCAGGAAAATCCTGTGATGTCCGCTCTCCATCCCCGAACACTCAGGTCCGCACAGCAACCCACGGACAACAACCTGCCCCGCTCCTAGTCCCAGCGGAGTCCTTGCTTTTCCTCCTGGAAGCTTGCCTACAATCAGCTATGGACTCTGCATCAATGCTTCCCCAGGCCCTTGCTCCTTCCTCCTCGCTCTCTGTTTTTCCCCCGGAGGCTTTTGGGATCTCAGTTCCCCCACCGAGGACTGAACTCAGCCCTGCGCAGTGGAAGCGCAGAGCCCAAACCACTGGGCCCCTCAGGGAATTCTTCCAGCTCCTTCCCCTCTTTTCCAGACCTCCTTCCACTCAATGCTTTCGCTCCTGGGTCCCCCCATGTGCCAGACAGTGATAAATTTTCTACATTCTCAGACCTGCGCCCCAGCTGCCAAATGTCCATCCATATCCTTACGTTATAACTGGTAATAGCTGTATGTGAATGGGTTTTAGGGTTTCCCCGAGGGCTCAGGGGTGAAGAATCCACCTGCAATACAGGACACACAGGTTCAGTCCCTAAGTCAGGATGACCCCCCCCGGAGGAGGAAAGGGCAGCCCCCTCCAGCATCCTTGCCTGGAGAATCCCTCGGACAGAGGAGCCTTGCAGGCTACACAGTCCACAGCGTCGCAAAGAGTCAGACACGACTGAGCAACTACGCCAGCACCACCACCTCTGAATTTCATCAGTCCTGGGCTTTTGCAGTCTATAAGAGGAACTGGCTGGCCACCTGGGCTCTGCAGTCCAGAATAAGGGCTGTTGAATGCTCCTCCATGCTTACAGACCATGCCTTCCTGCTGGGGCCCTGGTCCCAGCCGAGCTCTGTCTGCCCGGGAGGCATCACCATCCACAGGGTCTTTCCTCCTTCCTGTCAACTACCCCGAATCCCTCAGGACTTGGCCGGCACAGAAAGGAGGAAGAACCAAGAAAATCGGAACCAAGATTCATGACTCATCATTAGATAAACTCTTAGTTAGTTAGTTCAGTCACTCAGTCACGTCCGACTCTTTGCGACCCCATGAATCGCAGCACGCCAGGCCTCCCTGTCCATCACCAACTCCTGAAGTTCACCCAAACCCATGTCCATCGAGTCGGTGATGCCATCCAGCTGTAGTCCCCTTCTCCTCCCGCCCCCAATCCCTCCCAGCATCAGAGTCTTTTCCAATGAGTCAACTCTTCGCATGAAGTGGCCAAAGTCCTGGAGTTTCAGCTTTAGCATCATTCCTTCCAAAGAAATCCCAGGGTCGATCTCCTTCAGAATGGACTGGTTGGTTCTCCTTGCAGTTCAAGGGACTCTCAAGAGTCTTCTGGTACTGTCCTAATGAAAGAAAGAAAAAAAAGAGGAGAAAAGATAACAGTATAGAGGGTAAAAGGTGGAAACTGAACTTTTTCCAATTAAAGGGATATCCACTATTTTCAAGAGAATTTCTTTTCAAATAAGGTCATTTTAGAGCAAAAATTCCTTGGTGTTCTATCTCATCCCAAATATTTCTTGATACTGTGTCGAATTGCAAAGATGCAAATAAACATGATTCCCCCAAAACCAATATCATTCTGTGAGGAATAATATAGTAATTTTTGATAAACTAATCTTTTAAAAAGGCTACATATTAGAAAACAAAAATTGAACATGAAAAACTGTCTAGTGTTTATCATTTAATAATAGTTTCTTTCAATTTATTCGCATTCAAATTTGCAAATGGCAGCAAGTATTAAAGCTAAAATAAAACACTGGAGCAGGAATTCCAAGATATTAGAACCGCACAAAGTTGAAACTGTTTCTAATTTGTACCGTAATTTTGGCAATTGTTTTATGTGTGCTTTGTGGGATTTTGCTGCTTTCTATTGTTAGGAAAGTGCGGTTATAATTGTGAGTGGAAAGATAATATGAACAAAATCAGTATTTAAGAAATACTTATCTTCAGATGTCTGAGCTCTAAATACAGAGTGGAGACAAACCTTGCATTCAGATAATACTTGTCTGAATACTCTTAGTGTGCAGAATTGTAAATCAGAATTAGTCTGGGTTTGAGGGGCATATTGAGGAACTTTGAATAATGTTACACGGCTTTAATAGACCATTAGTCGTGGTACAGATAACTTAAAGACCATCTGAAACCAATACAATATTGTAAATCAACTACACCTCTATTTAGGGATATTCTTGACGGTTTGGTGGTTTAACTCTCCAAGCTTCCACTGCAGAGAACACAGGTTCAATCAATCCCTGGCCAGGGAACTAAGAACCCACAAGCCACAAAACAAAGAAACACAAAAGCTATAGCTTTTATATAACTCAATTAATAATAATAAAAAAAAGATATGCAGACTCCCATGTGGGCATCAGCAGGTGTTACTGCTGAGAAAGCCCAGGAAATGTACAAGGAAAGCCTAATAGCAAACGAAGCTTTTCAGTTTTGTTCTTGGTGTTGTTTAGTCGTTAACATCATGTCTGACTCTTTGTGACCCCATGGAGTGTATCCCTCCAGGCTCCTCTGTCCATGGGATTTCCCAGGCAAGAATACTGGAGGGGGTTGCCATTCCCTTCTCCAGAGGATCTTCCCAACCCAGAGATGGTACCCAGGTTTGCTGCTTGGCAGAGAGATTCTTTACCATTGAACCACCTGGGAAGCCCACAAACAAAGTAGCACAGTTAAATAAAGCACCGCAAACAAACAAACAGAAAAAGAAGTTAAAGATGACTAAGAAGAAGCTCGAATAAGAAAATAATGTAATGATCAGTGAAAGGGGAATTTTAAAATAGAACTTTTGAGGAAGATAAAACGGTTTTATTTTACGCATACTGAGAGTGAAATATCTCAAAATAAGTAGGTGAAAATATCCAACAAGAAATGACCGAACAAGACTCAGAATTGGAGAGTGAGATCGGAAGTCACACTAATGGGTCTTATTTTTCTTCAGCTCTTAGCCTGTGCTGAGAACTGTTGAAGCTGTCTCTTATACACATCTCCTTCACTATCTCCCAGGGTTTGCTCCAAGGTTAGATAGGTTGCTATCTCATCCTCTGTCGTCCCCTTCTCCTCCTGCCCTCAAGTTTTGCCAGCATCAGGGTCTTTTCCAATGAGTCAGTCCTTCACATCAGGTGGCCAAAGTACTGGAGTTTCATCCTCAGCATCAGTTCTTCCAATGAATATTCAGAGTTATTTTCTTTAGGATTGACTGGTTTGATCTTCCTGCTGTCCAAGGAACTGTCAAGAGTCTTCTCCCACACCACAATCTGAAAACATCAGTTCTTCGGCACTTGGCCTTCCTATGGTCCAATCTCACATCCATACATGACGACTGGAAAAACCACAGCTTTGACTATGTGGACCTTTGTTGATACATGCATGGAATAAGNCCTGCAGGCAGGGACTCTTCTGGTCTGTCCACTCGATGCCAGCCCCTGTGTGCCAGTTGTCGTTCCGTACCACTGCACTCTTCAGGGTCCTGTACTGTACGCTACCAAGTGTTTTCTTTATTTTCTGTGTTTGCTTTTCATGTACTATTTGTGTGAAAAGTCTTATAAACATTTCACAGTTCAGTACCATATAGTTGACTGTGTTAGTTGGGTGCCTGGGGAACTTTGTTGGACTGACGAACCCAGTGGACTCACAAACGCACTCTCGGAGCAGAACTCATTTGTCTACAGGGGACTTACTGCATTTTGCACACAGGTATAACTTCAGAAAACCAGCAACAGTGTAGCCTACCAACTGGAATAAAAGACCAAGAGCAGGGGCGTCTCAGGCCTGATGTCAGGAGAAAAGGATACCTGGATGAACTGGTATCAATCCTTTTGTGCCCAGGTATCAAGCATTGAAGACTAAAAAGTCAGGAGTTCCCCCAAGGAAGGTCAAGGTTAAGAAGTTAGAGGCATGAAGGGCAATGCTCCAGCTCCGATCTGGACCAGTGAATCTGCATCCTCCCAGGTTTCAAATCGCAGGTGGACTCTTGACACAAACAGCCACAAACTGACGCGAAGAGAAACGCCTTCTCTCACAGCTGTGGAGCCCAGCCGGCTGAGATCCGGGTTCCAGCCGGGCCTGGGGATGGCGGGAGACGATGCCCCTGGTCGGGGCAGCCTCTGGGGTGCAGCAGCCTCCTCGGCTCGTGGCCGCTTTCTTCCTCTGCCTCCTGCTTCGTATCCCTTTTCCCCCTCCTGTTTCTTTTAAGCGCGCGTTGTTGGATTTAGGGCCCCATCCAGAAGGAACTTATCTCAGAGTCCTTAAGCAAATGGCGCCCACAAGGATCCATTTTCAGCTTAAGGTAACTTTCAGTGGTTCCAGAGACGAGCGTGTGGATTTATCTTTCAGAAGACCCTCACTCACCCCACTGCAGTAGAATGATACAAGCTTCTCCTTCTGCAGAGTGAAACTGCAGCCTGCACAGACCTAGCAACTTGTCCACAGATTTGCAGCTAAGAAGTCAGTTTAGAGGCCTGTTCAAAGCCCAGTTGCCCAGCGCCAGTGTCCCTGGTCTAAACCACGACACTGTACTGTGATCCATGGGGCGTAGGAGGTGAAATAGTCTGGAATGAGAATCCCAAGCAGAGCTCTAAAAGGAAGTTCTTCCACTATTATTAGGGCAGAGAGAGCGCCCCTGAGCCAGAGTTGTGTACATTTATTTGTTGTGGACAGTTGTTTATTGAATACACTTATTTGTTGTCTAAATTAGCTGCTTGGTAAGCACAATGGCACCCCATTCCAGTACTCTTGCCTGGAAGATCCCATGGACGGAGGAGCCTGGAAGGCTGCAGTCCATGGGGTCGCTGAGGGTTGGACATGACTGAGCGACTTCACTTCACTTTTCACTTTCATGCATTGGAGAAGGAAATGGCAACCCACTCCAGTGTTCTTGCCTGGAGAATCCCAGGGACGGGGGAGTCTGGTGGGCTGCCATCTATGGGGTCGCACAGAGTCGGACACAACTGAAGCGACTTAGCAGCAGCAGCAGCAAGCTCTACAAATTTGAGTTCACAATATGGGACTCCTAACTAATATCTGGATTGTCCTTATGTCAAGTGCTCCATTTAAAGATCGGTGCCTGAAATAGAGAGGCTGCCCCTGTGACCCAGCAGTAAAGAGTCCACCTGCCATGTGGCAGACGCAGGAGACGAGGGTTTGAGCCCTGAGTCGGGAAGATCCCCTGGAGGAGGGCATGGCAACCCACTCCTGTTTTCTTGTCTGGAGAATCCCATGGACAGAAGAGTCTGGCGGGCTTCAGCCCACAGGGTCGCAATGAGTCAGACACAACTGAGCGTGCATACACATCCAAGTACACGGGCCTCACCGGTTACGATTTTAGCCAAGAGTCTAGTCCACATATCAGGGAAACCAGGAAGGGGATGCTCCCTCAGAAGGGCGCTTTGACCACATGAATTCATGTCAATATGAACTTATGTCTGAGCAGATCAAGTGCTATATCCACACATGTCCTGGAGTCATGTTGGCAACGTATTAAACTATATGCCATTAAATTGCAAGGGTGTGTGCGCACATGTATGTGCAATCCTCCAATTAGATTGTAAGTTGTTTTTTTTTTTTTTTTCTGTCCTGCACCGTGTGGCTTGCACAATCTTAGTTCCCTGGCTAGGGACTGAACCCACACCCTCGGCAGTGAGAGCGAGGAGTCCTTGCCACTGGACCACCTGGGGATTTCCGATTCAACCTCTTACATACAATTAAAGCCCTAGGTTAATTCAGACTCATAGTAGAAACAGTCTACACCTTGGGAAATACGGGAAAGATCTATACAAGACAGGGATCACTACAAGTGGCTCAAATTACACTGTAAATTTAGGTTTTATTTCTGGGAGGGTTTTTTTTTCTATAGGTCAGCTCATTCACTGGAAATATCTAGGTCCTTTGAATATTTCAGAAGGTAGCAATGTACATTTTAATATTTAAAGAGAATAATTTTTTAATCACATTATCAACATGTTCTACTGAATGTTACACAGATGTAAGAGACATCATTTCGTGTAACATCTTCAAATTCCTACTGAGAATACTTTATGTTTAACCAAAAGCAATTAGAGATGAGTGTGTTGTCTGACATAACCTCAACCTCTGCAAACCAATGAGGGTCCTTCTCCTCCTCCTCCTCCAACCCCCTCCCCCAGCCTCCACTTCATGCTCCGTCCCCAGTCCAGAAGGTCACTTGAGCTTCTGAGCTGCTCACGGTAGCCTATAAAAGTCCCACCTCCCTCTCCTTGGGTTCTGTTAATTTGCTAGAGCAGGTCATGGCACTCAGAGAAGCAATTTTTTCACTAGATTCAGTTTATTATAAAAGGATATAACTCAGGAAGAGCTCAGTGCAGATGGTGACTGCAGCCACAAAATTAAAAGATGCTTGCTTCTTGGAAGAAAAGCTATGATAAACCTAGACAGCATATTAAAAAGCAGAGACTTTACTTTGTCGACAGAGGTCCATCTAGTCAAAGCTATGGTTTTCCCAGTAGTCATGTATGGATGTGAGAGTTGGACTATAAAGAAAGCTGAGCACTGAAGAATTGAAGCTTTTGAACTGTAGTGTTGGAGAAGACTCTTGAGAGTCCTTGGACTGCAAGGAGATCCAACCAGTCCATCCTAAAGCAAATCAACCCTGAATATTCATTGGAAGGACTGAGGCTGAAGCTGAAGCTCTAACACTTGGCCACCTGGTGCAAAGAGCTGGCTCATTGGAAAAGACCCTGATGATGGGAAAGATTGAAGGTGGGAGGAGAAGGGGACAACAGGGGATGAGATGGTTGGATGGCATCACCGACTCAATAGACATGAGTTTGAGTAAACTCCAGGAGAAGGTGAAGGACAGGGAAGCCTGGCGTGCTGCAGTCCACGGGGCTGCAAAGAAGGGAACACAACTTAGCAACTGAACAGCAACAGGAAGAGCTAGGAAGCAGAGATGCCCAGGGCGAGAAGTGGGGACAGGGCATGGGGCTCCCATGCTGTCCTTACGCTTCGCCCTTCCTGCACCACCCAGGAAGCTCTCAGAATCTGTCCTTTGGGGGCTTTATGGGGTGTCATTACATAGGAGTTATTGATTCAACCATTGGACATTTGGTCCAGTCTCCAGCCTGTTTCCCCCTCAAGTAGGGGTGAGAGGTGAGGACTGAAGTTTCCAGCCCTCTAATCATAGGGTTAGCTCCCCTGGTGATCAGACCCCATCCTTAAAGATCCAGGGCCCTTCCATAAGTTACTTCATTACCATAACAAAAACGGCCTTATTACCCTTATCCCTTAGGAAATTCTTAGAGTCTTAGGAGCTCTTAGAGTCTTAGGAGCTCTGTGCTGGAACCATGATGAAGACCATCTACATATATATTCACTAATTCTCTCCTGAATCTGTATACTTGATTGCAGTTTTTCTTATACCCAGGGTGACTCACCATTTACAGGGATTCCCTAATCCTTCCCTAACTACCATATTCTTCTAAACTCTCCTATCAGAGCCGATCTAAAGTGCTTCTTTATTTTTGTAACAGAGAATGTCCACCCACAAAGTTCACAATCCACACTCTCGCTTGTTTTTTTCTCCCTACCAGTTATTGGATTTCAATGAGTAATGAATGGTCTTCATACAATTACCTTGGCTCAGAGAGTCGACAAAATATCGTGCGGTGGGGTGATTTTGCAAGAAAGGTACTGGTATTGATCTGGAACTTTCTATCAGACACCAGTTCCAGACCACTACACCATACACTTCCTGATTTAATTTTGAAACCAGATTACAGGATTCCTCATTTTATGGATGAGAAAAGCGAGGAACCGTACCATGGCTTCACAATTAGCGGGGAATAAATTATCCTCCCAAATCATGTCTTTCTACTATCAAAGCTGGCATTCCTCCTCCTTCTCTGAAAGACTGGATGTGTGTGGAAGAAACAGTGAGATGGCTAAGAGAGGCCCTGGCATGCCGGAGAGAAGAGATACTCCCCAGTCATCACTTATACGTGGACTCTAAGGAGTGACACGAACGCACACGTCTGTGCTTCAAGGAACAGACTCAGACGCACAGACAGGGAGAGCAGACTCACGTGGTCATGAGGAAGGGAGGAGGGGGGCTCGGGTGAGCAGAGGCAAGCCGCTCCACACAGAGGCCCTGCTGTGCGGCACCGGGAGCCACAGTCGATATCTTGTGATAAATCGTGATGGAAAGGAGTACGGAGGAAGACTACACATATATGCAAGACCGAATCACTGTGCTGCGCAGCAGAGATTAGCGCAGCGTTGTGAATCACCTATACTTCAATAATCCTTGTTTTAAAAATATATATATAGGATGCTATGAAGGAATGGGAGAAAGGAAAGTAAGTATAAAGTGGATGCCGGGAACACAGCTCCTCAAACTCTGAGTAATTTGCCTTATTACATGAACGATGAGAAAGACCAGCCAAGGCAGGGCAGGGGTTGGAAACAGAAGATAATGATGGAGAGAGAGGGCAAATGTAGATAAGAAGGAAACAGAAAGAAGGCAAAGACAGAAGAAATGGCGATGAGGGGCTTCCGTGGTGGCCCAGTGGCTAAGAATCCGCCTTCCAATGCAGGGGCCGTAGGTTCAATCCCTGGTTAGTGAACGAGGAACTAAGATCACGTGTGATGGAACAAGTAAGCCCAAGCACAGAAACTGGAGAGCCCACCTATTGCAACGAAGATGCAGTGAAGCCAAAATTTTTTAAAAAAGAAAGAAAGAAGCGCGGATGATGGGCTTCTAGGCAGACACTGCGTTGCAAGTACCCCGTGGAACCACTGGGCGGCGCTGGTTAACTGGCTTCCTTGTGGATTACAAGAATTTTGTCTTAAATTATCAGTTGTGTCCGACTGGGATGCGAGCCATTTCTGAACCTTATACCTAGCCTATAACTTTCTGTTGTCTGATAAATTAAGAAATGGTTTTGTCTAGAACAACTTAATTCACAGAGTGAAATGTTTACTACATGGTAGCTTAAGTATATGTTTGCATGCCAACTAAAAAGTAACTATTTTCTAAAGAGCTGTTTGGATACAATTACGTTGTCGTGCTCATCTTAGACACCCCAACCCTTCCTCAACCAAGTGAAGCACTTCTTAGCCAGATGTATTTAAGCAAAATGTTTTGATCTTCCTGCCCACTTCCTCTTTTTATCACCTCTGTGTGTGTGTGTGTGTGTGTGTGTGTGTGTACGCGCGCGCGTGCGCGTGTGTGAGCCATGACAAACGTGTTCTGTTCTTCCCTGTTTTGCGCTAAACAACTTGTTTCATCTCAGTGGGACACTTTGCCTTCTCTGCTTAATGCATGCATTGCAAAATGCTGCCAGTCTTGCAATCAGCAATTAGCGATGCTCGTCAACTATGGCGTTTTCATCACTTGAGCTTTTCATCTTTGCTTCTCTAAGTACTGCGGCATAGATCTGTGCATTTGTGAGAACCTGAAAATATAGCCCAGTCTTACAAACAGACATTTAGAGTTTTTTCACATTCTACTATTTAATAGATTTTATATACAGCCACGAATTTTAATAGGAAAAGAGCAACTTCTGGGTTAATGCTTTCCCCATAAGTCTCTTAGTACAAAACTAGAGAGAGAGAGAAATTAGAAGGGAAGGAGGGAGGTTAAGGAAGGGGTAAAACACAATTTCCTGTTTTATATCATTCAACAATTCTTATCCCTACAGCAGCTCAAATTAAAGCAGGTTGTATTAAATCACTTGATTTTGCTGTTTAATCAATACACCACCATTTATATATAAGCAACACAAGCGCACACAAAATTTTCTTGAATATAGTTAGGTCAGAATGAATGCTAACTTTCAATTTCCTTTGAAAATATTACTTTATCTATTTTAGAAATAGATTTTCATTCTACAGAAGGGAAACAATAAAAAGACATTTTTAAAGCATAGAGAGTTGACCATTTTGGATGGTTTACAGAAAAACTAGAATATAATTAAGGAAGAAGAGATAGCCTGACAGGAAATAACACTTTGTTGGGCATTCATGTCAATACTTCCACAAATTGTGTATTTACCTACGTATACTCTGACACTTTAAAAATACATTTGATCAGTATATAACGTGATCCTTCACTGTCTCCACCTTCACTTAATTTCAGGAAGTCTCTTCATGATATCGCTGGGGTATTTTGTAAATTCACTCATTCAACAAAGAACTATTCAGTAGCCATTGCATGGGATCTGTGCTCTCCTCTAGCTGATAAGAAGAAGCATTTCCAGAATCTACCCACAGAGGCCAGCAGGACAAAAATATAATCCAGTTTATAATTTTCAGTGCCACAGGGAACTCCAGTTGGCTCTGTGGTGACCTAAATGGGAAGGAAATCCAAAAAAGAGGGCATATATATATATATATATACACACACATATATTTGATCGATTCACTTTGCCGTACAGCAGAAACTGGCACAACAGGGTGAAGCAACTATCAGTTCAGCTCAGTTTAGTCGCTCAGTCGTGTCCGACTCTTTGTGACCCCATGGACTGCAGCACGCCAGGCTTCCCTGTCCATCACCGACTCCAGGAGCTTGCTCAAACTTATGTCCATTGAGTCAGTGAGGCCACCCAAACATCTATACTCTGATTTAAAAAATTAATTGAATTAAATTAATTTAAAATTAAAAATTAATTGAATTAAATTAATTTAAAGTTTTTTTTAAGTGTTCAGTGCCAGTGCTGGTCTTCAGTAAAGCACCGGTGAAAGCTTAGACAGAAGGCTGGTATTTTTAGNATTGAGTCAGTGAGGCCACCCAAACATCTATACTCTGATTTAAAAAATTAATTGAATTAAATTAATTTAAAATTAAAAATTAATTGAATTAAATTAATTTAAAGTTTTTTTTAAGTGTTCAGTGCCAGTGCTGGTCTTCAGTAAAGCACCGGTGAAAGCTTAGACAGAAGGCTGGTATTTTTAGGAAAGCAGGAAAATACAACTTAAAATGACTCAGCTTTTTTATCCACGAAAGGCATATAGAAATTATTCTTGTGTTCATTCTTTCTGAATTGCAAGTTCTGTCTAATATTTTTGTGGCTGGAACTACTTGGAATAGACTCACTTTTTCTGCTGGTACAGCCAAGGCACTGTGGCCTGGGCTGGTGAAAGTGAGTTTGCACCACAGCTAAGGTCAAGGTCATGGCCAAGGTCATGCTCCGGGCAGGAGGGCCAGGTGGACAGCCTCAGTTTGTGCCACCAAACCCAACAGCGCAGTCAAAGGACGATTTTCCAGGAGGACGACAAACAGTCAACCCAGCCCCACAAGCGTGTCCTCCTCTTGGCCCGGTGACTGTCTCTCCCACCTAGCTGCCAGCTCCTTCCAGAGCCGATTCCCAAAGGCTTTTTCCTTTGTGTCCATTGTGTGTGGGATAAATCAATTGCTGATTTGTTGTTGGTTATTTTTTTAAAAGATAAAAAAAAAAAAGGTGAAACAAAAAATCCTTCTTTCCCCAGTCTTCCTCCAAATGCCTACGGGACCACCCCCCAGCCTCCCCGAGAGAACGGCCTGGAACCCAACACTTTCCTTCAAAGCCAGGGAGGCGGACAGAGCTGGCAGTCGTGCCCACAGCTCCCTGGATTGCAGAGAAGTGTGCAGACTGGCACACTGGGTACATTTCACCGCTTTGCAGCAATATGTTTCCTTGCTCCCTGGTGCCATTCTTTGCCGAGGGCGAGGAGCACTGAAGTTGCTAGCGAGGCCGGGCCAGCTGTCAGCCTGCTTCCTGCTGCTTCCAGCCCGGAGGCAGGGCGAGTCCTCACAGTGAGTGGGGATGAGCTGGTAACGCCGGCGCCGAAGTCATCAATATTTCAGTACAGAAGCCTCTCCTCCGTCCACAGGCACAGTCCTGCAGGGGGCGTGGGTTTTCTCCTAGATGGGGAGTTTGGGGGTGGGAGTG
>SJYA01005449.1:6805-26805 GCA_006410615.1 Neotragus moschatus
CTTGGAAACAAACAGAGATCATTCTGTCGTTTTTGAGATTGCATCCAAGTACTGCATTTCGGACTCTTTTGTTGACCATGATGGCTACTCCTTTTCTTCTGAGGGATTCCTGCCCACAGTAGTAGATATAATGGTCATCTGAGTTAAATTCACCCATTCCAGTCCATTTTAGTTCGCTGATTCCTAGAATGTCGACATTCACTCTTGCCATCTCTTGCTTGACCACTTCCACTTTGCCTTGATGGGGAGAGGGCTAATGCAGAAACGGCACAGTCAGCTCTAACAGTCATCTTGAAAATGGTCATCAGAGGTCTAGTCAGCCTCATCTTGATTGTTTTAAGTACAATTAATCTTCAGTTCCAGGGCTGGCTTTTTCCCCTTTTCTTGGGGCCAGTTCTCAGAACTGCAGCACCTTGTGCCATGGCTACAGTCTGGTTATCACGTAGCTAACTTCTTCCACCCAGCAGGGATTTCAGTATCTGTAGGACAACTCACAGGATATGCACCAAAATACAGTCTATAGCCCTTGGAGAGGAAATAAAGGTCCTTGACTTTGCTTCATGACTAAACTATTGCTATTAATCCCCTCTGACCGTTTTTCTTTGTTTCTGCATCTGCTCACTCCTCTGATTAAACTTTGGTTAAAGTTTTTCCACAGACCAAAGGCAAGCAGAGCACACGGAGCGGGGAAGGACCGTAGGGTCCTGTTTCAGCGTCTTGTGTTCCACATTATTACAGAGATCTCCACAGTGAAATAGAATGAAAAGCAAAGTAAAGACATGTGTACTGGGGAGGGGGAGGGAGAGAGGAAGCAAAACGCTTTTTACTTAAAGATAGCATACCATGCAGACTATCCTAAGAGAGGTACAGAAAGATATAGGACTAATAAGTGGGTTTAGCGAGACTGTAGACTTAAGGGGAGCAACAAGGAACATCAGAAATTGAAAAAATAAATTTGCATTGTGTACTGAAAAGTATTAAAACAAAGAAGAGATGAATTTGAGAAAAGTTGTGTTATTGTGTGTACACAAAAAACTAGGAAAGATTTCTGGCAAGAAGTACAGACCGAAATTAGTGGAGAGGCGTATACACCATGCTCATGGGTCAGAAGACTCAAGATTGCTAAGACATTTCCTCTCAAATTCGTCATTTCACTAGCACAAATCCAGTCAAAATCCCAGCAGGCTTTCTTGTAGAAATTGACAAGTTGATTCTAAATTTATGAAGACATGTGAAAGACCTAGAATAGTCAACACAATTTTGAAAAAGAACAAAGTTGGATATCTTGTGCTACCTGAAATCAAGATTTCTAAATCTGTAATCAAGATAGTGTTGACTCTGCATACAGGTAAATTATGAGTGAAAGGAACGTAATAGAGTCCAGAACAGACCGACACACGTATGATGAACTGATTTCAAGAAAGGCACAAGAGCATTTCCATAAGGAAGGGATTATCTTCTCAACAAACGGTGCAAGACAGCAAGCCTCCATTCACCTCATGCCATAGTGCAAAGGCGTCTGGACTCGTAATCTGCAAAGCTGAAATCCAGGAAACCCATGGACAAGGACCGTGATCACAGAGCTCCACACACACCCTGGCTAATATTCACGTGTAGAGCAAGAAAGAATTTGTGTACCTTGTGTCGTGCTTGTCCACGTGTGACTTGGAAAAGAATTTCCAGACACAGACACGGAGTATTTCAGAAAGGAGTGAGTTTATGAAGTCTAAAGGGCAGAGATAATGTGGGCACTGCGAGCACATTGGGCTGGTCTCCTGACAGACCAGGGAGAGTGAAGAGGATGCTGTCGAAATAGCGGGTCAGCTCAAGCTAGAGCAGACACTTCCTGGGTTAGTAGCCACTTATTTCAGCCTCACTCAGGTGGCTCAGCGGTGAAGCGTCTCCTTGCCAATGCAGGGAACACAAACGACTAGGGTTTGATTCCTGAGTCAGGAAGATCCCCTGAAGGAGAAAATGGCAACCCACTCCAGTATNGTGAAGAGGATGCTGTCGAAATAGCGGGTCAGCTCAAGCTAGAGCAGACACTTCCTGGGTTAGTAGCCACTTATTTCAGCCTCACTCAGGTGGCTCAGCGGTGAAGCGTCTCCTTGCCAATGCAGGGAACACAAACGACTAGGGTTTGATTCCTGAGTCAGGAAGATCCCCTGAAGGAGAAAATGGCAACCCACTCCAGTATTCTCGCCAGGAAAATTACATGGATGTAGGAGCCTGGTGGTCGCAAAGTGTCAGACATGGCTGAGTAACCGCGCACGCAGGCACACACATTATAGCTTCAAGACGAAGAGAGTTCCACTGAGAGGGTGGCCCTAGGTGGTTAGGTTAGGGTTCTGTAGGGTGAGTGCTGGGTGGGCGTTTTTGCCTAATATGGGGTCAAGGAGCTGGCTGGTAAGGATCAGAGAGGGGCTCTTGGCGCCTGTCACAGTGGTCTAGTCACTGCTGGAGGCGACCTTAGTTCTGGGCTCTGCCTCTGTGGCCTTGTGATGGGACTCCACTGCGCGTGGTTTCAGAGACTTGTGTACACGTCAGAGGAAAGGAATGTGAGGGCAGTCTTGAAAAGTGAAAGTGAAAGCCGTTCAGTCATGTCCGACTCTTTGCGACCCATGGAATGTATAGTTCATGGGATTCTCCAGGCCAGAATACTGGAGCAGGTAGCCTTTCCCTTCTCCAGGGGATCTTCCCAACCCGGGAATCAAACCCAGTTCTCCTGAATTGCAGGCAGATTCTTTACCAGCTGAGCCACGAGGAATCCCAATTTACAAACTGAATCAGAAATATGAAGTGTCAAGACAAAGCTGTAAGCGTTAAAATAGCATACCTTGTGATCGTAACAGTTAATGTATATTTGTAACATNATCTTCCCAACCCGGGAATCAAACCCAGTTCTCCTGAATTGCAGGCAGATTCTTTACCAGCTGAGCCACGAGGAATCCCAATTTACAAACTGAATCAGAAATATGAAGTGTCAAGACAAAGCTGTAAGCGTTAAAATAGCATACCTTGTGATCGTAACAGTTAATGTATATTTGTAACATAGTTATGACTATAATCCAGAGGTTAAGAAACAACTCTAGAAGTAAATTAAAATGCTTTAATTAAAAAATACCTAAAACAGAGTTCCACTTTACATCAATACACACTGGGAAGAACTGGAGAACATCTAGGTAAGAGTTCTAAACGCTGCAGAGAAGAGAGGGAGGGGAATAAAGTGTGGATTTTAGCATTGAGAGAAAAGTGTAAGTATAAATGTGACTTCAACAAATGTGAAAACAACACCTAGAGAGTATCACACAGTAGAATCTCTACAAACTGCTGCCCAGGGTGGTAACTGTACAATCTGTAAATGATGCCATCACCGACTCCAGGCATTTAGCCACGTGACAGCAAAATATAAAAGGCAAAATCTCTAACAAAGATTCTCCAAGGAGGAGGTGATGAACTATAGAAAATTATAACACCTCCTTGGAATTTCAGTGAATAATTTAATGATCACAACTACACACACATACACATTTAATTTTGAATAACAATGAAAAACATTTGATTCGATAGAGATGAACATATTAAAAACTTTGCATTTCGTAGACACAATATTTTTCTTTTACTTATACACTAATGCTAATCGTATGGACCATCCTGTTGAATTTCTGTGAGTATAAAGACTATAGTCTGCATTTACCACAATGCAGTGAGACTGGAGTCAGTAATAAAAACAGGACCAAACACGTCCACCTGAGGCAGTGGAGGGACCTCCTTAAATACCTCTTGGATCAAATTGGACTGAAATCTGAGATAGCAAATTATTTAGAAATCAATTAAAGTCAGAAAATTTCACTCAAAGCTTACAAAGTATGGCTAAAGTCATACTCAGAGGAAAATTACAGCCTTAAATGTCTTCGCTATTCAGTTAAGACATTAACTATGGGTACATAATTACATACTCTTAAGTTTAAGAAAAAAGGCAAGACATAAAACATATATTTACCAGATTAGTGCCTTATTTAAACATCAAAAACAACAGAACACATGAAATAAGAGAATGTGATGCAATAAAATTTTATCAGCAACTATATTTAAGCGATAGCATTTTTGTGAGCTAATTCTTTTTTTCCTGAAAATTCTATAATGGTATTATGCATTATGTAGGATATTATATTTTAAAGAAATTAATAATTTCTATACATTATCTATCAGTTACATAATGCTGGCTAGTTATCATTTTAGAATTATTTAAAAAACCGAGGTCAAATAATGATGATATTAAGTTACATCCCTAAGGTAGTAAAGAGGTGAGTGTTCTTGGAATTAGGAAGAACTTCCTTGAATGTTTCCATTTCTTTTATCATAATGCTGGGCCTTCTTTCTACTCATTTTACGAATTTTATGTCTGAGTGATATACTCAAAAATTTTATGTCTGAGTGATATACTCAAAAACCGTAAGCTGTCATTTGTCTTCAAGTCCATCTGTATGTAGGTGTGTGTATCTATATATGTGTGTGTGTGCATGTGTGTGCTAAGTCGCTTCAGTCGTGTCCGACTCTTTGCAACCCAGTGGACCGTGGCCCACCAGGCTCCTCTGGGGTTCTCCAGGCAAGAGTCCTGGAGCGGGCTGCCGTGCCCTGCTCTGGGGCTCCTCCCGACCCAGGGACAGAGCGCCCATCTCTTGCGTCTCCCAAACTGGCAGACGGGTGCTTTACCGCCACCGCCGGGAAGCCCCGTGTAAACACTTGCTGAGCACTGGTGGGTTTTGCTCCTAAGCAGCTCCTGCCGTGGTCGCGCCATTACCAAAGGTAGCATCCGTGTCTTCCTTCTTGGAAATTCCCCGCTTGGCCTGTGCACCTGTTTCTTTTTACAGGTAATTATTGAGATCAGCCTTGGGTCTGATGCTGACAATGCCCACCCCACCGGGGCAGTCAGCAAGCTGGTGCAGTCTTCCAGGTGAGGAACTGCCCGGGGCAGCACCCTCTGGATTCCGGGGACCTGGGTCCACCTTACAGGTCGGGCCCTGTGGTGGCAGCTGAGCCAGAAAAGCCAGCGTCGCTGGCACAGCCCTGTTCTTCTGTTTCCAGGGGCCTCTGCAAGGCCACAGCACTCCCGGCGGTGACGGCTGCGGGCGGACAGGCCATCCCCAAGTTGGCATCACTGGTCTCTGAGGCCCACTGTCCTGAGGTCCCGCTGGGGACTCACCCAGGGAGCAGCATGACACTTTCATTGGCCTCATTCTGATGGCAGGTCTCTCTCTGACCAGTATTCCTGAAACCTCAGATTTCTAAACCCATTACCAGTGACAACTACAGCCAAGTCTGCAGAGCGCAGACCTGAGAATTCTAATGTGCTTCCTAAAGGTGCTTTGTTCTAAGGTAGCCCTTCCTACATGGTGAGTCCACCCCTAGACCAAGCTCACTTGAATTAAGTGAGGGTCACTGGTGCCCTGGGCTGTTTGGTGACCAGAGTCTGGCAGCCTAGAGGGACCCCCACCCTACCAGCTGCGCAGGCTCCACCCGAGCCAGGATCCTGGCCAGTGAAACGCCCTGGTCACCTCCCGGCTGACTGAAACTGCAGCTCAGAGCTCAGGGCGCTGGGTTACCGTCTCCGTAGACTCATCCGCGCCCTGCGGGTGTCTGGCATGGTGTTCGCGGGGGCGTTTCAGGGCTGCAGGTGTGGAAGAGAAAACTCTCCCCACCTCTCCTGCCACTGGGGGCCTGATATCTTGCTCAGTTAGCCCCCCACTCCAAATCTTCATTGGAAGGAATGATGCTGAAGCTCCAATAATTTGGCCACCTGATGAGAAGAACCAACTCATTAGAAAAGACCCTGATGCTGGGAAAGATTGAAGGCGGGAGGAGAAGGGGACGACAGAGGATGAGACGGTTGGATGGCATCACCCACTCGATGGACATGAGTTTGAGCATGCTCCAGGAGTTGGTAAAGGACAGGGAGGCCTGGCATCCTGCAGTCCATGGGGTCACCAAGGGTCATACACAACTGAGCAACTGAACCACAGAAACCTCCCCTGACAGTCACGCAGTGGAGGGAGCGTGCATGGCCCTCCCAGAATGAGGAGAACCGGATGGTGGTGATGAGTCAGCCTCAGGACTGGTACTTTGGGCGCTGGTCTGGGCGGCACATTTGGGAGGGGGAGGAGCCAGGCTTGAGACTAGGAGCAGTTTCGACCCCTGTCCCCCCACTGGCCATGGCGTCTGGGGTCAGCAGAGCGTGCATCCTGGACCTCCTTGGGCACCATTGCCAGGTCCCTGGAGGCTCTTCAGGCCCTGAAGCATTAGGTGTGAGGCTGAGCACCCAGGACGTTCAGACAACAGCAGGGAGCACGGCGCCCTGGGACATCTTCAGGGCAGGGCCCCCGGAGCTGAGTCCTGCTGCAGGTTGCCTCCCACCTGCTCCCGGAGCCCCGTCCTCACTGCTGGATGGGATGGAATGCATCCGTCTGGGAGAAAGCGAATTCACTCCAGGAGTGAGGCCCGGGTGTGCTCAGTGAGGAGGGAGAGAAAACGTGGCAAGGGGAGCAGCTCCAAGTTCACGGCCAGCAAACAGCAAGAGATGAGCCCTGGTCCAGAGGCTGTCTTCATGTCCAGCACTCAGCCTTGTTTCAGCAGGGAAAGCCCTCCTCTAGTTTCCTGGGGCTCCACCAAGACAGAAAGTTGTTCGCCTCCTGCACTATCCGCCTGCCCTTTCTGCACACGTCCCAGTCATGGTGTGCCCGTGGCCTCCTCCCTGCAGCCCCACATCGCCAGCCACGCTTCCGACCATCCTGGGAGTGTGTACTGGGAGCGTGTTCACAGGCCAGGGCTATGAGCTCCCTCAAACTACTGGAGGACTGGGAAGGTGAAGAGGGCTCCCTCTTCACGAGAGTCCTGCCTCCCGCCTCCCTGGAGGTCAGCGGGCATGGATGCCAAGGCTTTGCATAATATAAGAACACGATAACCGAGCTGTTCAGTCGTGTCTGACTCTTGGCAACCCCGTGCACTGTAGCCCTCCAGGCTCCTCTGTCCATAGGATTTCCCAGTCAAGAATGTTGGAGGGGGTTGCCATTTCCTTCTCCGGGGGAGCTTCCCGACCCCAAGATCAAACCCAGGTCTTCTGCACTGCACGTGGATTCTTCACCCTCTGAGCCACCAGGGACGTGGAGGCTTCGCTCTTCTGCAGTCTGCCTGCAGAGGCAGGAGAGGCGGAGGCTGGTCACTTTCCCCGAAGGGTGTCTTGCACTGAGGGTGGATTTTCAGGGATGGCGTCTTGGATGTTTCTAACCCTCTCTCTCTCCCTCTGCCTGACGAGGGCGTCCCTCTGAACTAGAGGATAATAGAGATCAGCCTGAGGATCCACCAATGACTAGAAAGGACGGATGCCACCCTGTCCTGACACCTGACCTGGGCCAGCCAGCCTTCTCTTCACTGTGCAAGTGTCTTGAAAGTATATCCTCTTGAAACAGATCCCGTGTTCTCCACGTAAGATCGGGCATGTTGCTGCATTGCTTACCTCATCACTCAGACAAAAGGTGGGCTGTAGAGTCATTGGAGGGCTGGGTTCAGGCTTCAGAAAGAAGGACCTGTTGTCAGGGCTTCCTAAATACTCAGCAGTACACTGCGGCTGTAACTTCCAGGCAACCACTCCTCCAGACAGGGCTTGCCCGGTGGCTCACAGAAAAAAGAACCCCCTTGCCAATGAGGAAGATGCAGGAGACTCAGATTCAGTCCCTGAGTCAGGAAGATCCCCTGGAGGAGGAAACGGCAACCCACTCCAGTCTTCTTGCCTGGAGAATCCCACGGACAGAGGAGCCTGGAGGGCTGCAGTCCACGGGGTCGCAGAGTCGGACACGACTAAGCACGCAGGGAGCCACAGCATTCCTCCGGACAAGTTCCAACCCTTTCCTCAACGTTTTCCTTCAGGCGAGTGTGAAATTCACTGAACAAAGTGGACCCCAAACAGCAGACCCCAGACGGGCCTGCCTGCTTCTGCAGGTGGCAAAGGTCAGAGTATGCATCCATTAAGGGAGATTGTCATTTCGTGAGAAGCCAAAGGGGCTCAGATACAAGCACGTATATGCACCGGGAGAGGGGTCACCCCGTCCCCCTTGCCGAGACAGAGCAGGCTTGGCCGCCGCGGCCAGTGCTGGGGCCACAGTGGGACCACCAGCCGCCCCTGCCTGCCTGGCCTGTCTGTGCTGGCAGAGAGGCCTCGCTGCAGAAATCTCTCCCTTCGACATAAACAAACACCAGGGGCAAATTGAAATCTTATTGCAACTGGTAGACAATAGGATTTTAAAAGGTCTGAAAATAGGATTAACATATTGTTATAACGTTCCACTCTGATTTACACAATTTTGAGTTCTTATGAGGATTCCTCCTCAAGTACCTATTTTATATGTAGTACAAGCCCCAGCTGAGATTTTTTTAAAGAACAACAGCAACTCGACATTACTCAAAGAGTCCTTCCTTATTAACCAACAAGAACAATTAGGAATTATTTCAAGTAACTTTAATCTCTGTGCTTGGATACACATATTGCATTTTCCTGCGTCAACAAGTACAGGCTGATGTTTTGAGCAGATTTCCATATGCTAATTTACCTATTTCTCTTTCTGAAAGACTATAGCTTCCTGACGGTTAATTCCGGCTGACAGGGAATGGTTTTGCTTTTCATTCTCTGCAAAATAGTGTATTGTTGCAAAGTGATTTATAATAAACAGTATCTAGGAGAGAACCACACGCTGATTGTTTTTGACAACCAAAAATGCATTATTAATGAAATAATAACATCGGCAGCATCTTAGACGCAAGCTGATTTGCAGTTTACTTTTCTTTCAGAACCAAGAGCCTCACTTTCTATTTGGAGCTTCTCGAGGTGGATGATCCTGGCAGAGGAGAATGTGGAATCGCGTCCCTGCTGTGCCCAGTTCAGATTGCCCACAATGGATATGGAGGGATTGGTTTTCCCTGAGATCACGGCTAACGCCGTATTTTGTTATTTTTCAGCTTCACTTGGTTCATTTAACCTTGTTTATCATCGAATCTATACCTAATACTGGGCATTTTTAAAAAGAAAAGTCTATTTCTAGAACCATAAGTGGAAGGAACAGTCAGTACTTAATGCATAGATTCCATCCATAGTTCCAAATTACAGCAAACGGAAGAGTTAAAATGTGTATATATATATATATATATAGAATGAAACTCCACCCTAAATCCATGTGTGTGACGGGCTCGGGGCGGGTGGGAGCCGAGACCCAGTCCTGCATCCCAGCACGACGCACAGCTTCACAACGCAAACACAGCTGTATAAGGCTCCAGATGTGACTGGATTCGGTAGTAAACTGTTCTGCGTTTCAGCCTCACTGATTCAATGAAGCGTATTTGACTTCATCTTTTCACTCCGACTTTGTTACTTTCCTCACTGAAACATCGGCGCGTCCACTGGAATCACGAGGCTTCTTTGAAAGGACTGGCCTCTATTGTCATCGGCTGCTGTATTAATTGTGGTCTGAACTTTATTGAATTTACCCAAGTGCTTTGCTGGATCGTCTCCAAACACTAACAGGCAAATGAAATTAAATAAAAAGGGCCAGCTCTGTTTAAGAGCATCGTGTAAGTGCTTCGGAGACTGGGCATAATTAAAGAGGCTGTAAACCAAGACGCCAAGTGCAAATGTCACCCTCACCTGAGCGTGCCCGGCGTATGGGGGGACACGGGTGGAATTCATCCCGGAGCGGGACATGAGCAGCCAGAACACAAGGCTCTTTGACGGAAGGTGGGCTTCCAAGCAAGGCTGAGCAGACGTCTGGAGAATTCTGAGTGTGCCTGTCAGGGCTGTGGAGCGAGACTCACTCATCCCCTCGCAAGGGAGCCTTCCAGCTGGACACAGGGAGCCTGGGACTCGGGCCACGTGTGGACGCCGGTCCAATGGCTTCACCCTCAGTGCCTGGTCCAGCCTAACATCAGTTTTGCTGAAAGACTGCGGGTGCAAACCCTATAGTATGCCCCTATTTCGAGTTGCCGTCCCCCGAGAACCGCCTGGAGGCAGAGGCGTCAGCCTGACCCACCCAGGTCCCAGCTCCTAATCAACGTCTAGAGCATCATCAACGCTCAGATGGCCAGAGGAGGGTGAAGGAGGAAATAAATAGCCAGGAAGCTGCCAGAAGAAAAGCATTTTTACGAAACAGAAAATACTTTGGTGGTTAAAAATTACACCCTTTTCTCATACAAGTTTCCCTGATGGCTTAGTGGTAAAAGAATCTGCCTGTAACCCAGGAGATGCAGGTTCGCAGGCCTGATCCCTGGGTCAGGAAGACGCCCTGGAAGAGGAAACGGCACCCCACTCCAGTATGTTGCCTGGAGAATCCCATGGACAGAGGAACCTGGCGGGCTACGGTCCCAAAGGGTCACAGAGAGTCAGACACGACTGAGCGACTGAGCACATTCTCTCTCGTTTTGTCTCCTCTCTGCCGTGACTGTTCTGGAAGCAGCACCTCTGAAAGCCTCCTTGTAGGGCCACTCACAGCCTGCTAGGGTGCCCTTTTCAGGCATCCCGTACTGGTGGGAGAAGCTGGGGTTTTCTTCGAAGGGAAGCCATGCTCTGGCCACTGGCTAGCCTAGAACAGGCGCCCATCAAGTGCTTCTCTTCCAAGATGCGTCTTCGTTGCTCTGACAACAGGAGGCAGGTAAGTGCCTCCCGCATCAACACAAGCCTGACTTAACAGCTGAGCAGCCGCGGGCCCGGCCCACGGTCACTGCGTCCTCAACGCCACCAGGCTCTGGGGCTGTGGAGGACGTGGAGAAGGAACATGATGGGTGAGCATCCCAAGCTGAAGGGCCCCAGGGGGCCGCTCAACGTGGCTGTAGGACATGACCCCAGAGCAAGCATAGGAGTCAAAAATGAAGAAACAGCCGATATGGACCCTAAGAGGAATAAACATATCAGGTTAGCCGGGAACAAGGATCACGACAGTGACATTTCCTCTTCAGGGAGGGTTAGAATCCTTTTCATATATATATATATATATATATATATATATATATATGTATATATATATAATATGCATAAACATCACAGATTATACATACATATATATACGAATGTGTGTATATACCTTATTTTAAAGGTTGAGACAGAATATTTCATAAAAATTCTCAGTTTCCTTTGGACCTGAGGCTCATGCCACTTCTTTGAAAGCAGCTGGGCACCAGTTGAGCAGAGGGCTCAGTGGGGGTGGACAGGAGGAGCCTAGACCGGGGGCAGGGGGTGGGGTGGGGCAGGGAGGCGCGTGGGCTCAGGTCCATAGAAATCTCTCTTTGGACGCATCAGATCTACCGAATGCACGTTCATGTGCTTGTGGGCTTGACCATGGGCTTTACGGAAAGTGCTCAAGTACAGAGTGGCCTCGTAGCAGGTAGAGCTCCGAAGACCCCAGGGCTCTTTATAACCACCATCCTGGAGTGCCCGTGAGACGTGAGCCATGGGCGGGGCTCTCACAGGCGGCCCAGCAAGTCTGGCTGGGGGACAGCTGGGGAGAGGGAAGTCTCAAGGGTGAAGCTCTGGGGAGTGAGGCCTCGGAGCGGGTCCAGCTGGCTGGCGACACTGCATTGAATTCTCAGAGGTGAGTGGATCTCGCCAGGCCAGCACTAGGAAGTTCCAAAACCCGTCATAGCCAGGGTCCCAATCTGGACCAATGGTGTAGAATTCATACAGGTGAGGCCTTGTCTCTACGATTTTAAAGCTCTCTGCCTCAGAGTCGGGGAGGCAGTCCAGGTGGACGAAAGGGAAAAGCATCCCCGGTGCAGGGTTCCCTGAGCCCGGGGCAGGGAGGAGGCAGAGACGCCCCAGCCCGCTGACTCACGGAGCTGCCTTGCGCCTTGCGACGGCGTAAATAAATGTGCAAAACGTGTGTGCGTTAGTTGCTCAGTCGNATTTTAAAGCTCTCTGCCTCAGAGTCGGGGAGGCAGTCCAGGTGGACGAAAGGGAAAAGCATCCCCGGTGCAGGGTTCCCTGAGCCCGGGGCAGGGAGGAGGCAGAGACGCCCCAGCCCGCTGACTCACGGAGCTGCCTTGCGCCTTGCGACGGCGTAAATAAATGTGCAAAACGTGTGTGCGTTAGTTGCTCAGTCGTGTCTGACTCTGCGACCCCAAGGGCTGTACATAGCCCGCCAGGCTCCTCTGTCCATGGGATTCTCCAGGCAAGGATACTGGAGTGAGTTGCCATTCCCTTCTCCAGGGGATCTTCCCGACCCAGGGATTGAACGGGGTCTCCCACATTGCAGGCAGATTCTATACTGTCTGAGCCAACAGGGACACCCCAAATATATGATGTATGTATAATGTATATTATTATATATAGCAATACACATAACATGAATATTACACGTGTATAAGATATTTATATTAATATAAGCATAAACCTCATTTACATATAGTGATTGATTGAAAATTGTGCAAACAGTTTCCTCCTGCAAGATGCTGGATTAGTCCGTGAGGGGACATCGCCCACTCCTCTGACATCTTGGTGAAGGACAGGCCCAGATCATCTGCAGAGGGAACTCACTCCTAACAAGTAGGAGGCAAACCCTGCTGGCCTGGTGACAGAGAAGGGCAGCGACCCCAGTGTGGAGTGACGCCCAACCAAACGTCAAAGCCTCTAGTCCCGGAGCCTGAGAGTCCGCCCCCTGCCTCCAGTGACATACTCCAGAAGCTTCTTGTTCTGTAAGCAGATGATCAGAGCTCGTGCTCCTCGGGGTCCAACCTCACGACAGCTCCTAACTGGAAACTTTACAGCCACATAGAAACACCCAACCCTGACACCAGCTCGGTCCCTGAGACCTCACGTCAAGCCCCGGGTTGCAGGATCCACGGGTGGCGGCCTCCAACCTCAAAGGTTCCTGCAGAAGCAGCCGAGACCCCCGCTGGCCTGGTGCCACCCGGAAGGCCACTGTTTCTCTTCAGTTTTGAATGTCACATGGCATCCTTGCACACGACCCCACAATCTCCTGATTCTTTGCACGCTTTCATGTGTGTCTGTGTTGATGCCACACTCATCTCGTACATATTAATGGTGATGAACAGCAGCTCTAAAGTGACCTGTAGAATTATAAGAAGTGTCTTCCGGTGGTTGACCCACCTAATCTTTTCTGGGCAATTTTCTCACACTCTTTTCTGAGCGGCCTAACAACTTTAAAATATTAATGAATCTAGTTCATCAACCCACAAGTCAGGCTGACAGAAACACACCCCCAACCCTCGCCGTCACACCAAGTCATGCACTTTACCGTGGACAGAGCTCCACAGCTGATATCCCACTGGCGTCCAGAATTACACGAGGCTTCCCTGACGGCTCAGAGGGTAAAGAATCCAGCTGCAATGCAGGAGACCCGGCTTCTACCCCTGGGTTGGGAAGATTTCCTGGAGGAAGGCAAGCCACTCCAGTATTCTTGCCTGAGAAATCCCATGGACAGAGGAGCCTGGCGGGCTAGAGTCCGTGGAGTAGCAAAGAGCCAAACACAACTGAATGACTAACACGGCACGTGCACCTTGAGAGATGACCAGGGAGTGTTGTTCAGAGGGATGAACCGCACAGAGGAGCAGGCGTAAAGTGGCCCTGTCTTTCCTGAGCAGATACTTGTTCACTTACTCACAGAATGTTCTGGAAAAAGAATCAATACCTTATCAAGGCTTAGGAAGATGATCTTTCACTTCTTCCTTAAATTCTTCTGTTTATATTTTCATCAACAGCACTTAGTATAGCCACCTCAAATAAAAACTGGCTAATGAAAAAAGCTATATTCCAAATTTGCTAGCTAACAGCAAACAAACAAAGCTTACTGGCTTTGGGGTCTTCCTTCCCCAGTCTACTTGGGAAGCATGGATCCTGAGACCCGGGCCCTTCCCCGTTCCTGAATCTGCACGCACACCACAGCCCCAGTGCCTCTCCTCGACCCTTCAGTGAACCAGGCGGCATCACGTGATGTGAAGTCATTTGACAAATGAACTACAACCCAGTATTCTGTGCTATTCAGGCAACATGAAACAGAGCAGGGACTTGGTCTAACTTCCCTCCCCTGAGCTGTCACGCCCAATAGATCTCAACCATCTTATTAAAACCCGGTACCATTGTTGTGATTTATGCCAGGCAGGCTGATGGAGCTTGTCACCTGGGGAACACGGGGTCATGTTCAGCTGGAGAAAACCCGGGGGGTGCTCTTGAGAAGGCAGGTGTGATGTGGGTGTGCAGGGGTGCTCACCCTGTACCCCCGGGAAATGGGTGCAGGAAGCACAATGCCAGCCCAGCCAAGGGGCCAGAGGCTGGCCCAAGGATGTTTACACACTGCTCTCCGTGCCCGCGCTGGTGTGGCATTGATAATAAATATGTGGTTAGAGGAATGCAATTTTTCCTTTCATTCCCCTGGAATAGAGCTGCTTCTGAATTATGTTATCATTTATTACAAGGCCCAGTGGTGTACAGGCTCCTTTTCTTCCTCCGGCTCCAAAAGTGCGTGCACTTTGCGTGGAGAGCGCAGAACGCTTTTAACCACGTGCTTTAAAGACTTGGCGCTGTCTGCATGCGCGCCAGTGGACACACAGTTCTGGACAATGCCTGGAAATCGTAGTTGGTTTCAGGAATGACTTGAAGCCGCCAAATCAAATGCGTTTTGAGACTGACCTATTTAGAGGAAAGAAGAGGCACTGAGCAGCAGCGAACTCCATCAAGGGTTAATAACTTTACGTGCTATTCTCTTTTGAAAAGGCTTATTGAAATGTTTATCAGTTGCGCGAAGTGGAGCCTCGCCGGTGACTCGCTGGGGAAGGCTCATCATTGCCTATGCATGGAAGCGTTGTAGGAAGATTAAAATAACATTGAGTATATTCTGTAAATGAAGGAGAGAACTAACAGAAGCCTCTGGAGTCCATTATAAATTTTAATAATACATCAAGGTAATGTAACTGAATAACCGATCTCTAAGGGAAGAAACACAACATTTGGCTAATATTACAATTTAAATTATGAAAACAAAAAGAGCTTTTAGTTAATCTTGTCTTTCTGCTTTTATTCTTCGGGCTCTTTTTTATTTTCCCTGAATCCAAAACACCATGTAAACAAATAAAAGTCGGGAGAAAATAAACAGTTTGGCATCTCAGTAGATTAATTAATGCGCTTCAGCCTTGGCACCAGTAGGCGAGAATTATGTGCATAAATAATATCACTAATTAAAAAGATTCAGATTAACATGCAAATAATGTTAATGAGAACCTGCCATTCCAGAGTGGATTCGCATAACATCAACAATTTAATGGGCTGGAAGGCTGGTGTTTGCATTGCATTAATAAATTTCAAAGACCCTGCATAAAAAAGTTCTGTCTGGGCCTCTGTTTCCCACTTGTGAGTTGTAAATTCTGTGGGCAGTAGCAAGCCCTCATAGGCAGATGCCAAAGTCATTATCTGAAAGACTGTTGAGAGGATGCCACGCGCCAGCGTGACCAGCTGTTGGGACCTGGGCAGTAGGTGCTCTTCCGTGCCAATTATTCATATTATTTGGGTAGTCTTGATATTTATTTAAACTGATTAATATTTTGTGCTCTGCCTCTTGATCTGGAGGGAAATCATTTTAAGCAAGCGAAGTTTAAAAAAAAAAAAAAACATTATCGGCCTTTGATGTGTTGCGGAAGCTGACTGCATAAAAATGGGATTGATTAAGCAGACATCATTCTGAACCACAGACAAAAACAACAGACAGTGTCTCTAATGATGTCATATGATGCTGAAATGGAGTGTCGTGCCATTAAATTCCAAGTGGGCCGTAACACGTTGGGCTCTTTGAAATGAAAAGGCATGTGCCCTGCTCCTGGCTGCATGTGTGATGGCGTTTCTGCGGGTGGATTTCTATGAGTAAAAGCCACCAGCGAGGGCGCCCTTGGCAAATTTCTCCCTAAAGTGCCCATTGCCCTCACTGGTCGTCCCCCCCCCCACAGTCCTAGTTCACCCCCACGGTCCTGGTCCCCTCCACGGTCCTGGTCCCCCCATGGTGCTGGTCCCCAGTCCCTGGCCGAGGCCCCCTGACTGATATGGCGGCAGCAGCACGGCCGTGGCGTGCAGAGAGGAATCCCAGGTCAACCAGATGCCCATCTTCTGCCAGCGAGCTGCTGTCCACACCCACTCTTGTCTAGAGGGTGGGGAAATGTCCTTCCCCTGGACTAGCTGCAAGTGTCCCAGGTTGCGTGGGAACAGCCTGGATGCTGTGTAGCTGGGCCAGCGTCTGTGGGGCTGGATCAGGAGAGCACTAACTGAGGGAAGTCTCCTCGGCAGGCCAGTGCAGGGAGAGGGGCAGCTGGTGACGCTCTGAGCACAGCTCTGCAAGCCCAGCCCATGAAGGTGGAAAACCGGACCTGCCTGCACTTAAGCAGCCTGTCCCTAGAGCAGGACCAGGCCCATGCGGGGGCAAGCCTGTACAAGGACTACGCTCAGACACGCGAGTGCAGGGACCTCCTGCAGATTCCCGGGAGGACACACAGGGGTGGTGCCCGGACTCCCCGCCCCACAGAAGGCTCCCTCCCCGCCTCTGCTGCTGCCAGCCCAGCTCTGTGTGTCTGTGAGCGTGTGCAGTCTTCCCTAGGAGACCGGGGAGCCTCCTTAGTTGCAGATGTCTTCTCTGTTCTCCATCCTGCTGTTCAGACACCCTCAGGGGGAAACAAGCCGAAAGCCAGCACTTCTACAGCTTCAAATGCAGGGCAGCGNTCTGCTGCTGCCAGCCCAGCTCTGTGTGTCTGTGAGCGTGTGCAGTCTTCCCTAGGAGACCGGGGAGCCACCTTAGTTGCAGATGTCTTCTCTGTTCTCCATCCTGCTGTTCAGACACCCTCAGGGGGAAACAAGCCGAAAGCCAGCACTTCTACAGCTTCAAATGCAGGGCAGCGTGGCCCCTCTCCTCCCCACCCCCACCCAGGACGCTGTGGTCGCCATAGTCAGCCCACACCCTGCCTGAGCCATGGGCAGCAAGAGGGGTCCCCACACCCGGGGCCTTGACCCAGCTGAACACAGCTCTGCCAGTGTGCAGCCACCGATGAAGTTTCCTCTGGAAGAAGCGAAGTTCACATCTCGGCAAGCCCATGGCTGTGTCATTACTTCTCCATGGCAGGACCTCCCTGGACGGTGAGCGATGGGCCAGGAAACACAGCCTCTTCATTTTGTGTCCACAGCATGGAACAAGGGCCAGGCTCTTAGCTTGTGCTCAGGGCGCTGATGGCTGGCAAAAGGGGTCCGGCCAGAACTTCGTCCCCGGGACACAGCGGTCAATATCGGCAAGTCTTGACCACCTCGGCCACTCAGGGTGTGCACTGTGTGCCAGGCCCTGGATGCGCACCTCTGAAGCATCAGCTCACAATTCCCACAGCGATGTGGGGGGTGAGGTGGGGGGCATGTTTTCCCAGGACCCACAAAAAGACTCACTTACCAGGACCACCTGCTCCCTCCTCCAGGCCACACGAGCTGCTGTGAGGTGGAAACTGATCGCAAAAGCAAGAGGGTTCGGAGCACAAGCACAGAGCCCCGTGCCAGCTCCAGGTAAGNGTGGGGGGTGAGGTGGGGGGCATGTTTTCCCAGGACCCACAAAAAGACTCACTTACCAGGACCACCTGCTCCCTCCTCCAGGCCACACGAGCTGCTGTGAGGTGGAAACTGATCGCAAAAGCAAGAGGGTTCGGAGCACAAGCACAGAGCCCCGTGCCAGCTCCAGGTAAGCGTCAGCCCCATGGCTGGCTCCTAGAGCTGCATCGGGCAGCCGCTTCCTGAACTCGCCAAGAGAGAGGCTCGTTTACCTTCCATGCCCCAGATTATCAACCTGGATTTACAATTTCACACCTCATGTTGAGGGAATCCTGGGCTTTTGTCATTGTTTCCAACTGAACACACACATGAAAGAGCTACAAATCTATACGGGAAAAGAATCTGAAAAAAATATCAGTGCAGGTCAGTCGCTCAGTCATGTCCGACTCTTTGTGACCCCATGGACTGCAGCACATCAGGCCTCCCTGTCCATCACCAACTCCCGGAGTTTACTCAAACTCACATCCATTGAGTTGGTGATGCCATCCAGCCCTCTCATCCTCTGTCATCCCCTTCTCCTCCCGCCTTCAATCATTCCCAGCATCAGGGTCTTTTCCAATGAGTCAGTTCTTCGCATCAGATGGCCAAAGTATTGGAGTTTCAGCTTCAAAATCAGTCCTTCCAGTGAATATTCAGGACTGATTTCCTTTAGGATGAACTGGCTGGATCTCCTTGCAGTCCCAGGGACTCTCAAGAGTCTTCTCAAACACCACAGTTCAAAGGCATCAATTCAGTTATATGTATATATAACCGAGTCACTGTAGACCTGAAACTAACAGAACCTTGTAAATCAACCCTACTTCTACAAAATAAAAGTTAAAAAGCCTCAGCAAGAAAAAGAAAGGTATATGTTTTTAAGAGGCACATGTTTTGTTTTAAAACATACAAACTCTACACCCTGGTAGAAAGTCCCACACTATTTCTAAGTCTGGAGTTTAATGGTTTAGGGCTTCTCTTTGCACTTCGCAAAGGCGTAGTGATGGGTTAGAGATGGACGCCGAGTGCATCCACAGCCCTTTGGAAGACAACACTTGTCCACCCTGCTGTGCACGCAGGCAGGTTTCTATCGCACCCTGTGAGCATCTGGAGAGACGGCGGAAAGCAGGCAATCCTCATGGAAGAGCTGCTCTGCGTGGAGGCGGGGACAAACCCGGAAGAGGAGAGGGGACCGCAGAGCCAGGCGGGGCGGGAGGAGCAGCGTGAGGGACAGTGTCGGGGGCTCCGCTCCTGGCTGCACCACAGTGGGAGGCACGCGTGTCACAGGACGGCCAGCTGGTCTCCCTGGGGCTCCCGTGTCTTGCAGCTGTGATGACCTGACCGAAGGCTCTGCCCTTTCTGCTCTGAGACAGTTGAGAGCAGCTGTGTTGCCCGAGCATCTCATGCCTCAAAAGGATGAAGATGAGGAAGGGACCCCTGGCCATGTTCCCCAGAGCACCGGCTACCTGGCCCTCGACCTGCCCCAGCCTCCAGTGGGGCCCAACTCCCACTTCACAGGGTGCTGCCCCTGGAGGTCCCACAGCAGGTGTGGAAGAAACCAGTCACTGGACCTTNAGGATGAAGATGAGGAAGGGACCCCTGGCCATGTTCCCCAGAGCACCGGCTACCTGGCCCTCAACCTGCCCCAGCCTCCAGTGGGGCCCAGCTCCCACTTCACAGGGTGCTGCCCCTGGAGGTCCCACAGCAGGTGTGGAAGAAACCAGTCACTGGACCTTCCATTCCCACATCCTCCACTCACCGTTCCTCACAGGTATCTTCTGCACTTCCTGACTCAACACCGCACGTCCAGGCGATCATGGTGTGTGGACAGAGGGATCCCACATCAGAGCTGCTCCCAGGAAGGCCCTCTGATTATCTGAGAGCCCGTTCTGTCTGCCCTCTGTCTGCGGCAGGGTTCTCGCAACAGGAGCGGTGGCCACACCTTCCTCATCTGTCCCCAGGGGAGCCTGGTACCGGCACTCACAGACGTTGCCCTACCCTGGTACTGGCCACTCCGTCCCGGGTTTCCTTCAGTGGTTCAGGAACCATGTCATCAGACCTTTGGATCTGATGTCAAAAATGCTTACTAACCTTATGTGTTTTGAAACATGGATGGCTCGTGTTCATCCAGAAAACCCAAGCAACTGGGCCAGTGATGAAAGAGTCAGAGACTTGGAAANCTGTCCCCAGGGGAGCCTGGTACCGGCACTCACAGACGTTGCCCTACCCTGGTACTGGCCACTCCGTCCCGGGTTTCCTTCAGTGGTTCAGGAACCATGTCATCAGACCTTTGGATCTGATGTCAAAAATGCTTACTAACCTTATGTGTTTTGAAACATGGATGGCTCGTGTTCATCCAGAAAACCCAAGCAACTGGGCCAGTGATGAAAGAGTCAGAGACTTGGAAATG
>SJYA01005450.1:0-46064 GCA_006410615.1 Neotragus moschatus
GTCTTCTCTTGTGTTGTTGGAGGAGGGTGTTTGCTGTGACCAGTGCATTTTCTTGGCAAAACTCTATTAACCTTTGCCCTGCTTCATTCCATATTCCAAGGCCAAATTTGCCTGTTACCCCAGGTGTTTCTTGACCTCCTACTTGTGCATTCCAGTCCCCTATGACGAAAAGGACATCTTTTTTGGGTGTTAGTTCTCGGAGGTCTTGTAGGGCTTCATAGAACCGTTCAGCTTCTTCAGCGTTACTGGTTGGGGCATAGACTTGGATTACTGTGATATTGAATGGTTTGCCTTGGAGACGAACAGAGATCATTCTGTCATTTTTGAGACTGCATCCAAGTACTGTATTTNCTTTTTTGGGTGTTAGTTCTCGGAGGTCTTGTAGGGCTTCATAGAACCGTTCAGCTTCTTCAGCGTTACTGGTTGGGGCATAGACTTGGATTACTGTGATATTGAATGGTTTGCCTTGGAGACGAACAGAGATCATTCTGTCATTTTTGAGACTGCATCCAAGTACTGTATTTCGGACTCTTTTAATGACCATGATGGCTACTCCATTTCTTCTGAGGGATTCCTGCCCGCAGTAGTAGATATAATGGTCATCTGAGTTAAATTCACCCATTCCAGCCCATCTTAGTTCGCTGATTCCTAGAATGTCGACATTCACTCTTGCCATCTCTTGTTTGACCACTTCCAATTTGCCTTGATTCGTGGGCCTAGGATTCCAGGTTCCCATGCAATATTGCTCTTTACAGCATTGGACCTTGCTTCTATCACCAGTCACACCCACATCTGGGTATTGTTTTTGCTTTGGCTCCATCCCTTCATTCTTTCTGGAGTTATTTCTCCACTGATCTCCAGTAGCATATTGGGCACCTACTGACCTGGGGAGTTCCTTTTTCAGCATCAATCTTTTTGCCTTTTCATACTGTTCATGGGGTTCTCAAGGCAAGAATACTGAAGTGGCTTGCCATTCCCTTCTCCAGCAGACCACATTCTGGCAGAGCTCTCCACCATAACCCGTCTGTCTTGGGTGGCCCCACATGGCATGGCTCATAGTCTCACTGAGTTAGACAAGGCTGTGGTTCATGTGATCAGATTGGTTAGTTTTCTGTGATGGTGGTTTTCACTCCATCAGCCCTCTGATGGAGAAGGTTAAGAGGCTTATGAAAGCTTCCTGATGGACAGACTGATTGAGGGGGATACTGGGTCTTGTTCTGATGGGGCCGTGCTCAGTAAATCTTTAATCCAATTTTCTGTTGATGGGTGGGGCTGTGTTCCCTCCCTGCTCTTTATCTGGCACCAAACTACATGGAGGTAATGAAGATAGTGGCGACCTCCCTCAAAAGATCCCAGGCACGCACTGCTGCAGTCCGGGCCCCCAACCCTGCAGCAGGCCACTTCTTCCCTGCAGAAGACGCCTTCACCAGAGACCCCCAGACCCCGACAGGCAAGGCTCCTGGGGGGTCGCTGCTCCTTTCTCCTGGGTCCCGGCGCACAGGTTCTTGTGCCCTCCAAGAGTCTCTTTCGCAGTCCTCTCTAATCTGTTTCCTGAGAAAGTCAGTCCAGGGGTGCTGGCCTCGGGCTCTTTCCTGGGAGCTCTGCTGAGGCCCCGGCACCCCTTTGAGGAAGCAGTCCAGGGGCAGGGAATTCACAGCCCCTGAGGAGCTTCAGGGCCCCAAGGAAGTGTGCCTCCTCTGGGGAATGATGTGGTTTTCCTCTCAGACTGCTTGCAATCAATTTCTGACTCTTCAAAGAACACAGAGGGAAATCCCTGGGGGTCTAGTGGTTACACGCTGAGCTTCGAGTGCAGGTGTGGGTGTGACCCCTGGTGGAGGAACTAAGATCCCACAAGCCGAGCCCTCCTCCTCCCATTCCTGCGCTGAACAGCTGGAGAGAAGAGAGCCTTGGTCTCAAGTATTCCAGACGGCTGGAGCTCTGGCCACACGGGGCAGGGCGGGGGCGGACAGTGGAGTGAGGGGTAATCACTGAACATTTCTGGGCAGTGGTGGCCGTGGGTGCACAGGTGGTGCTCAGCGTGCAGGCTGCCCGGGGAAGATGACGTTTGGGGTGGGGCAGAGGTCTCAGAGGTTTCCAAATTTGCTGGCATACTGAGTGCAGCACTTTCACAGCATCATCTTTCAGGATTTGAAATAGCTGAGCTGGAATTCCATCACCTCCCCTAGCTTTGTTCATAGTGATACTTCCTAAGGCCCACTTGACTTCGCATTCCAGGATGTCTGGCTGTAGGCGAGTGATTACACCATCGTGATTATCTGGGTCGGGAAGATCTTTATGTATTAACAACCCAGGCTCTGGAGACACTCCAAGTCCGTGGGGTCACAGAGAGTCGGACATGACTGAGCGACTGAACTGAACATGAGGTCTCAGAGGCCTTGTCAGCAGTTCAGCAGGTGCCGCCTGGCGACACCCTCCTTGGGGGACAAGCCCGGCCCTTCTGTCGGCTGATCAAGGCTGGGCTTGAGCAAGGAGGCCAGTTCCGAGCCGCTATGTGGGTCTGGGCCTGCTCCACGAGTTCCCCATCCCCCCGAGGCCCAGGGGCCTGGCCAGAACGCCGTTCCCAGGACAGCGACCAAGAAATGGGGGGAGAGGAGGAGAGCCGCCCCCCCAAGGGTCCCAGACGCCCGTCCTCCCTCTGTCAGGAAAGCAGCCTGGTGGCAAAGGGCTTGGACGCAGGACAGAGTGAAGAGCTGTGGCCAACGATGCCATCTGCCATCCTGGCCAGAGAAACCTGGCCCCAGTCCCGGGGTGATAAGGGGCTTTCAGCAAGGGCGGCGGAGTGTCAGAGGGGGTGACTCGGGGGCAACCACAGGCCATCACCCAGAGGACAGACGACCAAAGCCTGACTCAGGCCTGCCAGGGGGAGGCTGAGATGAAAACGAAGCTTGGAAGGAAACTCTCTGGCCCCGGGGACCCCTGGGGGAGCCAGGACTGAGGGAGCAGGTATCCGAGGACGCGGCCTGGCTTCCGGCTGCCAGGGAACCAGATGCTGACAAGAGGGATGAATCCAGCTCTGTGACCCCAATGATGAGGGGCTGGATCTGTGATCCAGACTCAGTGTGGTGGGGGGAGGGGAGGATCTCCACCGGAGCCGCCCCCGCCCCAGGGACCAGGCAGGGACACTCCGCCGTGGACCCCAGCACCTCAGCGCTCTGCAATCCCGGGGGACCCTGGCCCGGGTGATGGTGGGAGAGCTCACCTGTCGCCCGCTTCTTGGCTCAGACTCCTGACCCTCCAGAGCATGGGCTCCCTAACAAGCCTGGAGTCTGTGCCCCCAGCCGGAGGCTGGAACTGGGTCCGCTAAAACGGCCCGGGCTCATCTCCCTCGCAGGAGAGAGAAGCAGCTAGTTGCCATGGCAACCTGCAGGCCAGTCTCCCTCACCACTGGACCAGCTGCCCAGGCCCGGGCCTGGGGCCTGGCAAGTGAGGGCCCAGAGGGGGTGGGCAGGACACGTCCCCAACCACCTGACCTCCGGAGCGCCCGCTAAGATCACCTGCCCCTCCGCAGCCCTGCTGGGTGCTCTAAGCCAAAGAGCCCGAGGAAGGGACAACAGAGAACACCACCCAGCCCCGGTCAGGCCAGGCCGTGCCCACCCTGGGTCCATCACGTATGCAGGGTAATGCCCCAGGGACCGCTGGCCCAGGTCCTGACCTCTGAAACCGTTTCCCTGGCCCACGCCCTCTAAACAAACTCAAACTGGGCAAGAGCTACCCTTGGCACCATAGGGTCCCAGCGCCCCCAGCTCCCCCACACTGCATTCTGCTTGCCGGGAGCAGGCAGGGGAGAGCCCAGCTGGTCCAGTGGCCCACATGGGCCTGGTGGACAGCTGGACCCCTGTGGCCCTTTGTCTCTGAGCCCGGGTACTGTACGAGGCTCCGTTGCCCCCATCCCCAGAGCCCAGGGTGGTCCCGCCAGTGAGTGCCTCCATGCTCCCCAGATCTTGCAGGCCCTGGGCTCCCAAGGGGCAGGGGCTCCATCCTCAGCAGGAGACTCCCTTCCTTTGAGAGGAGGCTGGGCGTGAGGGCCCCTCTGCCCAGCCTCAGTCTCCCTGAGCCCACGTTTCCAGCCCCTCCAGGGACTCCCATACACAGAAGGGCAGGCTCTCCCACTTTTCTTTTCTCCATGGTTTGGCTGTGCTAGAGGCCAGGGTGGACCCTCCCTTTCCAGGGTGCCCGGTACAACCTCAGGGGGCACACGAGGGTCTGCATGCCAGCTAAAGGGGGGCCATAGGTGAGAGGCCCCCTCCCTGCCTGCTCAGCTTGACCACATCCCAGCAGAGACAGGATCAGAAAAGCAGCGCTGCCTGGCCAGCCTCCAGACTTCCCTGCTCAGGGTGCTCACTGCCTGGGGGCCACGGGACAAGGCCCTGCCCCAGTGCAGACAGCGGGGCGGGAGGAGCCCAGGCAGAGACGGCGGAGCCCCCTCAGGAGGAAAGGAGTAAGGGAGGAAGGAGGTGGAGATGGGAGGAGGGCTTACATGCCTCCCGGGGCAGGGAGCTCACCACCCGACCAATATGGGGGTCAGAGCTGACATGGGGGACACCCCACTTCCTGCTCCTTCCTCCTTCCCCCCAGTCTCCTGTCACACACACAAAGACACACACACAGAGACAAACATAGACACACACACAGAGACATACACACACACAGACACACACAGAGAAATATACAGACTCACAGAGACACACACACAGACACACACACACACAGAACAGAGACACACAGAGACACACACAAACACAGACACATACACAGAGAAACATACAGAGAGAGACACACACATAGACACACACACACACAGAGACACACACAGAGACACACACAGACACACACACACACAAAGATACACGCACAGAGACACAAACATAGAAACAAACACACAGACACAGACACACACACACAGAGACAGATACACAGAGATACACTCAGAGAGACACACACAGAGACACACACAGAGACACACACACACAGAGACACACACACATAGAAATATACAAACAAACAGAGACACACACAAACACAGACACACACACACAGAGACACACACAGACACACACAGACAGAGACACACACACACAGAGACACAAACATAGAAACAAACACACAGACACAGACACACACACACAAAGACACACACAGACACACACACAGTCACACAGAGCTCTCAGTCCCCTTGTCCAGGTCCCCTCCACAGAGATGGGGAAACAGTGCCCGCAGCCCTGGGCAGAGGGAGGGGAGCAGGCTCTTGGCAGACCATGGCCGGGGGGCCACCCCAGCGAGTGCACAGAGGGAAGAGGCTCCTCTGTGTCCAGCGAGGTCAGATGGCCTCTGCCGTGGCCCCTGCCACTGAGTGTCTCGCCATCTGCACACGTCCTTCCTGCCAGCTCTGCCAGCTTGGCCCATGCTGGGCCTGCCCCCCCCCCCCGCAGCCGCCTTCTCCGGGGAGGCTCTGACTCCATCCTGGTGCTGCCCACAGCCCTCTGTGGCTCCCACTGCCCTTGGGACCAAGCCCAGGCTTGACTGCCCACCTGGAAAGTCTCTGCTGCTGAGCCAGGCCTGGCTGTGCCCTCCCTGCCCCAGTTCAGTTCAGCTCAGTTCAGTCGCTCAGTCGTGTCCGACTCTTTGCAGCCCCACAGACTGCAGCACGCCAGGCCTCCCTGTCCGTCACCAACTCCCGGAGTCTACCCAGACTCATGTCCATTGAGTCAGTGATGCCATCCAACCATCTCATCCTCTGTCGTCCCCTTCTCCTCCTGCCTTCAGTCTTTGCCAGAATCAGGGTCTTTTCCAATGAGTCAGTTCTTCACATCAGGTGGCCAAAGTATTGGAGTTTCAGCTTCAACATCAGTCCTTCCAATGAATATTCAGGACTGATTTCCTTTAGCATGGACTGGTTGGATCTACTTGCAGTCCAAGGGACTCAAGAGTCTTCTCCAACACCACAGTTCAAAAGCATCAATTCCTCAGTGCTCAGCTTTCTTTATGGTCCAACTCACATCCATACATGACTACTAGAAAAACCATAGCCTTGACTAGATGGACCTTTGTTGGCAAAGTAATGTCTCTGCTTTTTAATATGCTGTCTCAGAGAACGCAATGGCACCCCACTCCAGTAATCTTGCCTGGAAAATCCCATGGATGGAGGAGCCTGGTAGGTTGCAGTCCATGGGGTCGCTAAGAGTTGACTGGGTGACTTCACTTTCACTTTTCACTTTCATGCACTGGAGAAGGACATGGCAACCCACTCCAGTGTTCTTGCCTGGAGAATTCCAGGTATGGGGGAGCCTGGTGGGCTGCTGTCTAGGGGGTTGCACAGAGTCAGACACGACCGAAGTGACTTAGCAGCAGCAGGTTGGTCATAACTTTCCTTCCAAGGAGTAGGCGTCTTTTAATTTCATGGCTGCAGTCACCATCTGCAGTGATTTTGGAGCCCCCAGAAATAAAGTCTGCCACCATCTCCATTGTTTCCCCATCTCTTTCCCATGAAGTGATGGGGCTGAATGCCATGATCTTAGTTTTCTGAATGTTGAGCTTTAAGCCAACTTTTACACTCTCCTCTTTCACTTTCATCAAGAGGCTTTTTAGTTCCTCTTCACTTTCTGCCATAAAGGTGGTGTCATCTGCATATCTGAGGTTATTGATATTTCTCCCAGCAATCTTGATTCCAGCTTGTGCTTCATCCAGTCCAGTGTTTCTCATGATGTATTCTGCATTTAAGTTAAATAAGCAGGGTGACAATATACAGCCTTGACGTACTGTTTTTCCTATTTGGAACCAGTCTGTTGTTCCATGTCCAGTTCTAACTGTTGCTTCCTGACCTGCATACAGATTTCTCAAGAGGCAGGTCAGGTGGTCTGGCATTCCCATCTCTTTCAGAATTTTCCACAGTTTGTTGTGATCCACACAGTCAAAGGCTTTGGCATAGTCAATAAAGCAGATGTTTTCTGGAACTCTCTTGCTTTTTCTATGATCCAGCAGATGTTGGCAATTTGATCTGTGGTTCCTCTGCCTTTCTAAAATCAGCTTGAACATCTGGAAGTTCATTCACATATTGGTTGGAGACTTTTGAGCATTACTTTGCTAGTGTGTGAGATGAGTGCAATTGTGCAGTAGTCTGAGCATTCTTTGGCATTGCCTTTCTTTGAAATTGGAACGAAAACTGACCTTTTGCAGTCCTGTGGCCACTGCTGAGTTTTCCAAATCTGCTGGCATATTGAGTACGCACTTTCACAGCATCATCTTTCAGGATTTGAAATAGCTCACCTGGAATTCCATCACCTCCACTAGCTTTGTTCGTAGTGATGCTTCCTGAGGCCCACGTGACTTCACATTGCAGGTGTCTGGCTCTAGGTGAGTGCTCACACCATCAGGATTATCTGGTCGTGGAGCTCTTTATGCCTTCATGACCCAGGCTCTGGAGACACTGCCAGGTGCCCTCTGCCCTCTGGACTTCCCGCAGCTGCCTGGGACCTGCCTTCCAGGGCCTTCGAGAAAAGAAACTCCCCCACCGCCACCTGGACTCCCTCTAGATGACACATTTTACAGAAGGAGGTGCCCTGTGGGCAGAGACCCCAGGGCTGAGGCAGTGAGCCGAGTGGACACCGGGAGCCATGAGGTGGGAGCGCCCTGGGGAGTTGGAAGGATGAGCAGAAAGGCCACGGGCAGAGAGTGATGAGCAGCTGACAGGCCATCAAGAGGATTCAGAGCTGGAGACGCGAGAGGCAGCCCACAGAGTGCCCGGCCGAGAGTGACGACCAGGGCCCCTGGTGGACCTTCCCCTTGGCAGGCACCATCCTGGGCACACATGCATGCCTGTGCAGTGATTTAACCCTCACAGCAACCCTGCCAAGATGCCGCTCTGCAGATACATGAGCAGAGAGGGGGCGTGGCTGACCAGGACCACACAGCGGGCCAGTCCGCACCTGTGCCCACCCACAGGGTTTGTGTCCTGTGGACGGTGACCCTTCTCCCTGCCCCCCGCCCCCCACCCCCGTCTGGCCGGGGCCATGGGCCGGCGCACAGAACTCGGGCTGTCAGTGGCCCTCCTGGAACTAACAAAACGGAGGAGCTGCAGGCTTCCAGTTCCCTCAGATCATTAAACGCAACTGTCCACTCACTCCCACCCACTCACTCACTCAGTCATTCATTCGCTCACTCATTCATTCACTCAGTCATTCATTCACTCATTTATTCAATGAATCCCACTAAGCCTGACCTGCTCCCCGAGCCCACACTGAGGACACAAGCCCACCCAGGGCTGGAGGGTCCATGGATGCAGACAAGAGCCACAGTGAAGAATGTGCACGAATGGCTGAGTGCAAGGAGACCCTTTCCTGGGGAGCAGCTAGAAGACACTCCATCACTGGGGGGATGGCCACTTGCTCCCGGCCTTAGGGCCGCACTGTCCACTCCTGCTGGGATCTTCAGGGACACGAGACCCCGAGGCCTCCTGCCACCCCACACCACCCTGTGTCCCGGGCAGGAAGAGAAGGTGTCACCTGCCAGTGGCCTACAGGGATGGCACGGAGCCAGCCTACCATCCAGGCTGGTCCAGACGCTCTGCTGACCGCTGAGCTTCAAGAGGCTGGCAGACGGGCACGAGGCAGGGGCAACCTGAGCCTGCCAGGCCCTCTGGCACACAGAGGCCAGTGGAACTGCTCAGCCCAGACCTCAGGCAGGAGATTGCAGTCTGGGGTCCCGAGAGCCAAGGTAGACTGAGGGCAGGAGGGGAAGTGATATGTCCTGGCCTTGGCCCAGCTGAGCAACGGAGAGGTGTGAGACAGGTCCCGGCTCCAGAAGCAGCAGACGCCGAAGTGAGAGAGAGCCCCCGTCCCTCTCGCAGAAGAGCTGCTCTGCTGAATCGTGTCCCAGGTTCACGCACTGACATGTCAGCCTCCAGTGCTTAGCGCAGACTGTGTTTGGAGGTGATCAGGGTGGCCCTAACGCAATATGACCAACGTCCTTCTGGGAAGAAGTGATCAGAACCTAGACACACGTGGAGGAACAGGCCAGAGAAGAGGGCCATCTACACGCCTAGCAGGGAAGCCTCGGGAGGAACCGAGCTGTCCACATCCTGATCTCGGATCCCCAGCATTCAGGACCGTGAGAAATAAATGTCTGTGGTTGAAGTCACGCCGCCTGTGGCTCTTGGTTACCACGCTCAGGGCAGACTAACAAGGCCCCCAGTGAGGGTGGCCTGTGTCTGAGTTTGGTTCCACCCGGCCCCATGGCCTCCCAGCTGCATGGGCTCAGGCGTGGTGCCACCTGGGGGCAGTTGCCACAGTTACTGAGCCCCACAGCCACGCCCAGCACGTCATCCTTTGGCTCCGTCCAGCGCCTCGCAGCAATGAGCGTATATACGATGGAATATTGCTCGGCCATTAAAAAGAATGAAGTCATGCCATTTGCGGCAACACAGACGGACCTGGAGAGTGTCATACTGCGTGAGTAAGTCAGACAGAGGAGGAGAAATGGTGTGTGGTGTCCCTTATACGCGGAACCCCAAAAGAAATCACACAGAGGAACTTACAGAACGGAAGGAAGACGGGCAGACGGAAGACGGACTTACGGCCGCCGGGGGGCGGGGATAACCAGGGACCGCAGGGCGGTCATGCGCACACTGCTCTGTTAAGCATGGAGAACCGCCAGGGCCTATGCACAGCACGTGGAATCTGCTCAGGGTCATGTGCCAGGCTGGAAGGGACGGGGACTGCGGGAGAATGGACGCTGTGTACGTGTGGCTGAGTCTCTCTGCTGGTTTCCTGAAACTACCACAACACTGCTGATCAGCTCTACCCCAATACAAAATAAAAGGCTTAAAGTTTGGGGGGGAAGCAGTGGGTACAGTCTCCGCAGTTCACTCCCGGTAACAGGCTCAGAGCGGCCGGCGTTGAGGGGCTGGGGAGCCAAGACCCCCCGGACTCCCGAACACACTGACCCCTCCTGGGGTGCAAGTGAGTGTTCGGCAGGCAGTGGGGAACAGGGGGACCCAGGACCCACCATTTCACTCTGGGAAGCCTGGAGCCCAGTCTCTGTCTGGCTGGCGGAGCCTGAAGCTGAGTGCCCAGGAGGCCAGCCCTGCAGGGTCCTCGCAGCCCCTAGGCTTACAGAAGGACAGGGCTTGAGGACAGCCCCCCAGGGATGGCGGCCGATGACCGATGAAGCTCGGGGCTCCCGCAGAATATGCATTTGCAAGTTGGTCTTCATCCTGGGAGGGACAGGGGCATGACTGGGTCAGAGCCCGGGCTGCCCCCACACATGTGACTTCGGGGCCCAACCTGCTGCTGGGCTCGGGGCAGGGACGGAGCCTCCCCTGTGCTACAGCTTGGTCTCCCATGCTTTCTGACTGCTCACTTGTTGATGAGCAGTCTGGGCCCAGAAGGGTTGTAGCTTGCCTGCGGTCACACCTCCCAAGGAAAGAAGTGAAACTTGAACCCAGCGGTCTTTGATTTATGGACGTCCCTTTTACCCATGGATCTCACACACACACTCCCTGGGTCGTTCTCCACGGCGTTTCCTCTACTTGGAATGGCCCTCAAAGTTCCGGGCAGACAGGTCACCTCCTCCAGGAAGCCGTCCCTGCCTTCTCCCCACCACAGCCAGCTTGTGCAGATCCCCCTCTCCCGTGGCAGACAGCCCGTCGTTGGCTCTCATGATGCGCCCAGGGAAGAACCGCGTCCCTGGCGCACAGCAGGGTGCTCCCCCTACCGGATCCACCCCAGTCTGCATAATTTCCATCCGCGGGCAGCTATGAGTAAGCCTGTAGTACTTTCAGCCAAGCCCTTTTCATGAGCTCCATGTTCGTTTGGGTTGTTTTTGCCCTTTTAAAGTGGAAATAGTTTATTTTTAACATATTGATGCGTTGTTTCCTTTTAAAGAAGGTGCCAAAAAGTAACTGTTTCTTCTCTTGTCTCAGCCTGTGAGCAGTCCTCCTCACCGACACCCCGAGGCTCTGTCTGGGCCCCCTCCAAGCCAGTGGTTCCCCTGGATGTTCACAGGGGAGGCGCTCTGGGCTGGGAGAGCAGGGGACATGGAGATTGCCTCTGGGGGACAAAACAGAAGGCCCAAGGACCCCTCCCCACCAGGAACAAGGCGTCTTCAGAGAGACGGGGTCGGATATGGACATTTAGAGCCTCCTGTCACTCCTGGGAGCCGCGGGCCATCCATCCTGGCTGGATTCTGGAGCCTGCGTAGACAGCCCTGACCCCGCCCCCTACCCTCTGGAAACGCTCTGAGCAGAGAGGGAGACAGAACGAAAGGCGTGAGCGCTGCAGCAAAGGGAGGGGATGGGGTTACAGAGAGGAGCTTGGAGGGCCTCCGGGAGGAGCTGGCTCCTGAGCCGACCCTGAAGGATGGGCAGGAGTTCAGCAGACGAACAGGCACAGGAGGGACGCTGCAGGAACACATCAGCCCCCGAAGGCTGACCTGCCTCCAGAGTAACCTGTATGCAGGTCAGGAAGCAACTGTTGGAACTGGACGTGGAACAACAGACTGGTTCCAAATTGGGAAAGGAGTACGTCAAAGCTGTATATTGTCACCCTGCTTATTTAACGCCTGTGCAGAGTATATCATGAGAAACGCAGGGCTGGATGAAGCACAAGCTGGAATCAAGATTGCCAGGAGAAATATCAATCACCTCAGATATGCAAATGACACAACCCTTATGGCAGAAAGGGAAAAACTAAAGAGCCTCTTGATGAAAGTGAAAGAGGAGAGTGACAAAGTTGGCTTAAAACTCAACATTCAGAAAACGAAGATCATGGCATCTGGTCCCATCACTTTATGGCAAATAGATGGGGAAACAGTGGAAACAGTGACAGACTTTCTTTTCTTGGGCTCCAAAATCACTGCAGATGATAACTGCAGCCATGAAATCAAAAGATGCTTGCCCCTTCGAAGAAAAGCTGTGACCAACCTAGACAGCATGTTAAAAAGCAGAGACATTACTTTGCCAACAAAGGTCCATCTAGTCAAGGCTATGGTTTTTCCAGTAGTCATGTATGGATGTGAGATTTGGACTATAAAGAAAGCTGTTCGCCAAAGAATTGATGCTTCAAAACGTCATGTTGTAGAAGACTCTTGAGAGTCCCTTGGACTTCAAAGAGATCCAACCAGTCCATCCTAAAGGAAATCAATCCCGAGCGTTCATTGGAAGGACTGATGCTGAAGCTGAAACTCCAATACTTTGGTTACCTGATGTGAAGAACAGACTCATTGGAAAAGACCCTGACACTGGGAAAGATAGAAGGCAGGAGAAGGGGATGACAGAGGATGAGACGGTTGGATGGCATCACCAGCTCAATGGACATAAGTCTGAGCAAGCTCCGAGTGTTGGTGATGGATGGGAGGCCTGGCGTGCTGCAGTGCATGGGGTCGCAAACAGTCAGACACGACTGAGTGACTGAACTAAACTGACTGAATGTCCACCCAGCAGGCTGTCCAGGGACTCCCCGTGTGGTCCACCCATCTATCCCTTTCTCCCTTCTGCCAGCGGCCTCCAGTCTCCTAGGAGCTCCTGTCCTTTGGCCCCACCTCTTTGGGGGCACTCTTGCCACTTAGCTTTTGATTTCTGGGTATCTCTGTGCCTTTTGTTTTATTTGGAGTGTGACTCTCAGATGGGGAGGTTCTGGTTTGGTTTGGTTTGGTTTGGTTGGCTTGAGTGTGCAGATATCTGGGTCAAGCTGCTTGAGCTAATATGAGAAGCACCTCCTCTAAGTCTCCATGCCCCACCTGGGAACTCCTCGGAAAACATTTTAAATGACTGTTCAACCCATAAGTATGATCCAAGGATCAGAAAAACTGGGCTAAAAATATTAGATCTTTATTGACATAGGATAGGAAAATGGACTAACGTCTCTTTAGGTCCAGGACTTTCTCCTATAATCACCAGCCTGGGGCTGACCAAGACCCCCCACTTACCCAGACAGTGCCTGCTGGGTACCAATCTGCACTTGGTTATCAGGGCCAATCTGAGCAGTATCTGGTCTAAATTTTGGCTATAAAACTACGACCACGGAAAAACACGATTTTTGACAGTGTGGTCACAGTGTTCTTTAGACTCCAGAGAAAGATTGAAGAGAACTCTCCTTTAGAACTCTTGCCCTATAGGGATAATTCCTCCTACGCCTTAAGATGGCCTTCCCTGGAGGCTACGATGGTAAAGAATCTGCCTGCAAGGCGAGAGTGTGTGTTAGTGCTCAGTCGTGCCCGACTCTTTGCGACCCCATGGACTGCAATCCACCAGGCTCCCCTGTCCATGAGATTTTCCAGGCAAGGATACTGGAGTGGGTTGCCATTTCCTTCTCCAGGGGATCTTCCCAACCCAGGGATCGAACCTGGGTCTCCTGCACTGCAGGCAAATTCTTTACTGACTGAGCTACAAGGGAAGCAAGGTGGGAGACATGGGTTCAATCCCTGGATCGGGAAGATCCCCTGGAGAAGGGAATGACAACCCACTCCAGTATTCTTGCCTGGAGAATCCACATGGACAGAGGTGCAGTCCACGGGGTCGCAAAGAGTCAGACACGACTGAGCCACTNTGACTGAGCTACAAGGGAAGCAAGGTGGGAGACATGGGTTCAATCCCTGGATCGGGAAGATCCCCTGGAGAAGGGAATGACAACCCACTCCAGTATTCTTGCCTGGAGAATCCACATGGACAGAGGTGCAGTCCACGGGGTCGCAAAGAGTCAGACACGACTGAGCCACTAAGCACCACACAGCACTCCTTCACCGTTTTAACTCGCCTTCCTGCCTCCCCAGGTTCCAGCCAAGGAGAAAGAAAACGGTCAAGGTTGAGCAGCTTCAACCTGCCGGGAGGAAACAAGTCACCCAGAAAACCTGCCCGATCCTCCATCTGCACACAGGGTTGGGAGAGCTGTGCCCACACCCACTCGAGAACACGCATGCCTGCACACGGGCACACACAGGGCGCTCACCTACACACACGCCGGTGCCTGCCCGTGCCCACACACTCACCAAGGCTCCACGTCACGGTGTGGTGGAGCCTGGCGGGAGTCAGTGTCAGGGCCTGCCCCTCTGCAGTTGCCATGGCAGCCTCCCCGTGCTCCCTGGGTTTGATCCTGGGTTTGGTCCTGGCGAGCATGGCTCTCCCCGCCTTCTACTGCCTCTCAGAGAAGACCTGTCAAGGCCGAATGGCTCAGCACTCAGTCATCGGCTCCTGCCCTCGCGGCCAGAGGCGGCGGCAAAGCGCCAGAATGGCCCCCTACCCTGTCCTTAAGGTGATGCTGGACCTTCTGGAAGCCGCGGCCTTGCCGAACCTCAGTTTCTTGGGGCCAGTGGAGCGGAGGCTGCAGTCTGTGGGCTGAGGGTGCTGACCCCCTAGTTAGGGGCTGTCCCTTGACTGGGTCTGGGTGTCCCGGGTGGGGGCCCCAGAGGAGGAGCCGCTCTGTACGTCTGCCCGGCAGGGGCACCAGGGCGGGCTGCCGAAGGGCATGGTAGCCCCGCAGCCCCCTCGGAAGGGCACAGAAGTCCCACCCGGCACTGCCCCCTGACCCCACAGGGCAGTGTCCCTGCCTGCGGGGCCCACGTGCCATGTGCCCACCCTGGCCAATCCAGGGACCGCCCCCCTTCTCTGTCTCAATGCCTGTCAGCAAGCTCCCCACAGGCCAGTCCCGGCTTCTGGTCTCCATGCTGTCCCCACCAGCAGCCACTCAAGGACAGATAAAGGGTCAGCCACTCAGTCGTGTCTGACCCTTTGTGACCCCATGGACCGTAGCCCACCAGGCTTCTCTGTCCATGGGATTCTCCAGGCAAGAATACTGGAGTGGGTTGCCGTTTCCTTCTCCAGGGGATCTTCTCGACCCAGAGATCGAACCTGGGTCTCCTGTATTACAGGGAGACTCTTTACCCTCTGAGCCACCAGGGACAGAGAGACCCAGGTCAAATCCTGTCCCAGAGGCTACCTTCTCAGCCCTCAAAACCATGTGGATGAATGGGCTAATGAGAGAGCGAGCCCACAGGGCAAACCGGGGATGCAAGTCCAGGGTCCTGGGGGCCACCCCTCTGCCCTGAGGGACACACCTTGAGGATGCGGCCAGGCCTGGACCCTCACTGCCCAGCGCCTCCTCCTGGGAGTCACAGCAGCCCCTGCCCAAGGCTGACCCAGCACCCTCACTCCGTGACAGTCACCTGAGAGCTCAAGGGAAAAGACCAAGTGCCATGGGTGCACACGGACGCAAGACGCTCCTCTCAGCACCGGCAGCAGGCGCCTAGCCCCGGCTCCCAGCCGAGCATGCAAATGAGAAGCAAGGAAGGCGCCCCCCCCGCGGGGGTCCCGGGCGCTGGCTCGGCCGCCCAGGGGGCCTGTGAAGGAGGCATTGGTGCGGTCGGGGGCTGAGACTGAGACACGGCAGCCCGGGGGTCCCATCCCCCCATGTATAAGCTGGGAGGCTTGGGCGTGGACCTCTCTGACCCTCTGTCTCCTCTTCTGTAAAACGGGACAGTTTTATATCGCCTGGGGCTTCCCTGGTGGCTCAGACAGTAAAGAATCTGCCTGCAGTGCTATAGACGTGGGTTCGATCCCTGGGTCGGGAAGATCCCCTGGAGAAGGAAATGGCAACCTACTCCAGTGTTCTTGCCTGGAGAACCTCATGGGGTCGCAAAGAGTCGGACACAACGACTTTCACTCACTCACTCGGCCATTGTCTGGGGCTGAGGGAACAGAGGATACAGAGNGATCCCTGGGTCGGGAAGATCCCCTGGAGAAGGAAATGGCAACCTACTCCAGTGTTCTTGCCTGGAGAACCTCATGGGGTCGCAAAGAGTCGGACACAACGACTTTCACTCACTCACTCGGCCATTGTCTGGGGCTGAGGGAACAGAGGATACAGAGTGTGTGAGGCCCGAGGTTGGGGCTGGAAGCTTGGTCAGTTCCCAGGAAGGCCTCTCCAGCAGCGTCCACCCCCTGCCTACAGAAGGCTCTGCTTTGTGGCTGCCCTGGGGCAGTCCCAGCTGGACCGCGCACCCTGACCCCTTCTGGCCGAGTCTGGCCGTGCGGCTGAGCCCTGCGAGAGGGGCTTAGAGGGAGCGGGCGTGTGGCCACTGGCTCAGCCACTCTGGAGAGGGAGGCCCTAACCCGCAGGCCCTCAGAACGCGGCCTGCCGGGCAGTCACGGCCGCATCACCAGGTAGGACAGACTCGCTGGAGTGGGCTCTCACCCCTCACGGCTTTTACGAAAGGGGACATTTGGACACAGATGTGCACACAGCAGGGGGGCTGTGTGAAGGCAGAGGGGGAGAGGGCGAGGCGTGTAGAGCCAAGGAGCAGCCTGCTGGGCCAGCGGACCCCCCAGGCTGGGAGAGGGGCCTCCGGAGCTGGGAGAGGGGCCCCCGGACCCCCGGGGCTGGGAGAGGGGCCCCCGGACCCCCGGGGCTGGGAGAGGGGCCCCCGGACCCCCGGGGCTGGGAGAGGCCCCCAGAGCTGGGAGAGGGGCCCCCAGAGCTGGGAGCGGGGCCCCGGACCCCCAGGGATGGGAGAGGGGACCCTGGACTCCGGGAGTTGGGAGAAGGGCCCCCGGAGCTGGGAGAGGGGTCCCCGGACCCCCGGAGCTGGGAGAGGGGTCCCCGGAGCTGGGAGAGGGGCCCCCGGGCCCCCGGAGCTGGGAGAGGGGCCCCCAGAGCTGGGAGCGGGGCCCCGGACCCCCAGGGCTGGGAGAGGGGACCCCGGACCCCGGGAGTTGGGAGAAGGGCCCCCGGAGCTGGGAGAGGGGCCCCCGGAGCCCCGGAGCTGGGAGAGGGGCCCCCAGACCCCCGGGGCTGGGAGAGGGGCCCCCAGAGCTGGGAGAGGGGACCCCGGACCCCGGGAGTTGGGAGAGGGGCCGCCGGAGCTGGGAGAGGGCCCCCGGACCTCCAGAGCTGGGAGAGGGGCCCCCGGAGCTGGAAGTGGGGCCCCCGGGGCTGGGAGAGGGGGCCCCGGAGCTGGGAGAGGGGCCCCTGGACCCCCAGGGCTGGGAGAGGGGGCCCTGGACCCCCAGGGCTGGGAGGGGGCCCCGGACCCCCGGAGCTGGGAGAGGGGCCTGGAGCAGAGTGCCCCCCACTCCCGGGCTCAGACAGAGCTGGTCTGGCTCCCTCGATCTCGGACTCAAGGCTCCAGAGCAGAGAGACCGTCAGTGTTAAGTTTCCTCAGGACCGCCTGAGCCTGCATGGCCACCTCGGCTCCGCGTTCAGGAGACAGTCAGGCCACCCTCAGACTGGCCCTCGAGCCCTCGGCTGCCTCCCTCAGGCTGGCGATGGTCCACCCCGTGGGCGTCCCTCACAGCTTCCGCTCCCTCCTGCTGAAGGGTCCTGGAGAGACCCGGCCTCCGGGAGACCCAGGCTGCTGTGAGAAAGGGGTGTGGAGCCAAGCAGAGACCCCCACCCAGGACGCGAGGCAGTCTGGTGGGAGCTGGCTGAGTCAGGGGTTGGCCTCGTCCCTCAGCAGAGACCCAGAGGCAGGCAGATGACTGGGCAAGCTTCCCAGTGGAGAAACAGGGGTGCTCAGGGTGCCCGATGGAGCCAGGGGACTGGGGACGCTCTAGAGGGGGGCGTCCCAGGTGATGGCTCAGGGCCAGGTAGGTTGGTCCTGAGTCAGAAGCAGGACAACAGTTAAGGAGGCCGGCAGCCATTGATCGAGTCCTGGCTGACTGTCACCAGGGTCGTTGTCCGGCTTCTGGCTTGTCGCTGGAGACTATCTGCCCTCCTGCAGCTCACTCATAGCAGGCTGGTTCCCTGGGTAGGCGGCTGCAGACCGGGGGTCAGAGTTCTGCCTTCACACACATCCTGGCCGGTGTTCATTTGTATATCCAGCCTCTCACCTAGGCGGATAAGGTTTTAAACCACCTGCTGGCCGGTGTGCACCCACCCCTGACTGGGGGCTAAAAAGACCAGGTGAGTTGGGCCTGGACCACGTTTCATGGGGAAAAAACCATGCTCCCCTGCAGCTGACCCACCAGTCAAATAACTGCCACCTGGGCATGATTCAACAGTCCAGACCCAACCGCGTGGATCATCTAGAAATGTGTATTGTCAACCTCAGGAAAATGGCTAAAACATTTTTTAAAGAAGCCTAGATAAGTCAAAAAGGAGATGAACGGAACTTTTAAATGTTCTATCGAAACAGAGATGTCAGGAAAAGAGGAGGAAAGAGACTGAAAGCAAAGACCGTCCGCGCCTGACCAACCAGTCGGGATGAACGTCACGAGAAAACGTGTGGAGGATCTCCGGTTCTAACCCCAAACTCTGAATCTAGAAAGACTCTTGCAGGTGAAAAGATACCCAAGAGGCAACCCAGCAAGGCAGTGCAGGAAACCCGGCCGGGCCTTGGTTCACACTAACAGCTACGAAACAGACTTGGGGGCCGCACTTTCCATCTGCACAGGATATTAGAAGTTATTTAAGAACTGACGGGTAGTTTTCTCAGGCATGCCGGTGGCACAATGGCTCTGTATTTAGGGTGAAGTATCCCTGTGTCTGTAATTTATTTGAAATGTTCAGCAAAATAATAAGAGTGATAGAGAGGAAGAACATATATGTCAAGATGCTGGTAACCGTTGGACCAGGTGGGGGAGACACAGGCATTCACTGTGTTCCTCTTCCATATTATCCTTCCATTGTGAAAACATTTGTAAGAAAAAATCTCATAGTTACGCACAGTTCGGATTTCCAGGAGGCTCAACCATCTGGCACACGGGCACACACCCAAGCGTGAGCAAGAAGGGCTGCTCAGCGGCCTCCACGGCCAGCACCAGGCACGCCAGGCCGCGTCTGTTGTGTGGGAGTTGACTGGTCGAGCCCCAGCATCCACCCTACCCCACCCCACCCATCTGCTCTGATTTCTGTCTGGGGACCCGCGTGGTTTGCAGGGAGCTGGCTCGACCCTAATCTGAACGTCCCAGCCTCCAACCACAGAGACTGGTTCCAGGATGCTCAGGTGATCTATATCAGCCCAGCCATTTCGGGGTGGGTGTGGACAAAGAGCCGTCGCCTCAGGAGTTGCTGGCAGACAGCTTGAGAACAGAAAGGGAGGCAGCCCTGGGGCAAGCCAACCCTGCAGAAGCGGCCTGCGGAGGCTAAGGACTGGGTCCCGGGTGCCTGTCGAGCTGCTGGAGCGCGCCTCACCTGAAGCTGCCAGTGCCACTGGGCGGGTCTGCTGTAGAAGCTGATGGGCTCACTTAGGCAGCATCTCTGCCACTTGCAAGCTGAAGCGTCTTTTAATGCTATACCGTTTTATAGGGGAGTCTTTCAGGCCCTCGATTACAGCCTTAAACCAGCAAAAGATTCAGTATCTTATTTCCCAGAACTCAGGAGTGTAGATGTAGCCACGTGTTCCGGGAAACACAGTCACTCAGGACAATGCAGATGGCGGAGAGCAGTTTATTACACCGGCGGGCCCAGGGCAGAGTCTCCTCTTGGCCAAGGACCCCGACCAGTTCTTGTGAAAACCTTATATACCATAAGTGTATGTGCCCAAACCCACCTCCCCAGATTCCCTGAAACTAGTCTGAACAAAGGAAAAGATACAATCAAAGTTAACCCGAGATCCATACGCCTTAAACCCATGATTCGTATGCCTTAAGCCTAGGTAGTTAACAGTGGACAATTATCAACAGCCCTGTGGTCATACCCCAGTAAGCATAATAGAATGTATGATTCTCTCTGGTTACACAGGTAATCAGGGTATTCTTTTAGGCGACGGAGAGTCTAGGTACGAGCCCTGGGGCTCTTCCATCTGGGGGCTGGTTTTCCAGCTGGTATGTCGTTTCCATAGATACAGGGCATATAGCTCAAAGTCCACAGTCCAGCCCAAGAGGGAGCTTTCAAGACGGAGCCTCTTCTGTCTGTTTCCTCCTTCATGGACCCTAAAAATTAGGAGAGGAAGGGGCAGCTGCAGGCCGGCACACCAGCAGCACGCGAACACATGGGTTCTTCACCGAAGAGGAAACGAGAGGCTCACCCTCGTGCATGGCCTGAGAAATGCATACTAAAGCCACAGTGAAGGGCTTCCCTGGTGGTCCAGGGGCTAAGACTTTGAGCTCCCAATGCAGGAGGCCCAGGTTCGATACCTGGTCAGGGGACTAGACCCCACATGCCTCAGCTAAGAGTTCACAGGCTGCAACTAAGGCCCAGTGCAGAAGAATAAAAAAATTTAAAAAAAACCCACAATAAGAGAGCGCTTCACATCCACCAGGCTGGCAAAACCAAGGTAATGTCAAATGCTGGCAGGGATGTGAAACGACTAGACTGTTCACATCCCACTGGAAATGAAAGGGTAGCAGGTAGGAAGGCCAGAGGTCCCCAAGCAGCAGGAGGAACTAAGGGGCAGGTGGCAGACGCTTTTTGGTGGCTCAGCCGGTAAAGAATCTGCCTTCAATGAGGGAAACCTGGGTTCCATCCCTGGCTTGGGAAGATCCCCTGGAGGAGGGCATGGCAACTCACTCCAGTGTTCTTGCTTGGAGAATCCCCATGGACAGAGGAGCCTGGCGGGCTACAGTCCATGGGAGTCTCAAAGAGTCAGACACGACTGAGTGACTAAGCGCACGCACACAAAATTAAAACAGGCTTGTTTTAATTCTGTGTTGAAGACACCTGCTTCTGCCTTGAGCTAACAATGCGTTTTTCTTATGGAAATGTTTTTCTTAAACTATGCTAATGAAACTATGTATTTGCTTTGGAATCTGCCTTTCTTCAAAATGATTCCACCTAAGACTAACATTTTTTCCTTTTCTCAAACAAACCTTGGGCTGATAATAGCTCAACAAACCAGTATTCGTATCAAATTGTTTTATGGCTGGGAGATGACACACATCATTCCATCCTATCTCAAAAATGCATATTGCGGGAGAGGGGCCTAGTGCGGCTCCCTCAGCCTTGAGGTGTCTCTCTTAGCTGATTAATAGCTTTCTAACAGACATGAATCCCAGAGAAAGGCAATGCAGAATAATGCTCAAACTACCACACAATTGCACTCATCTCACACGCTAGTAAAGTAATGCTCAAAATTCTCCAAGCCAAGCTTCAGCAGTACATGAACTGTGAACTTCCACATGTTCAAGCTGGTTTTAGAAAAGGCAGAGGAACCAGAGACCAAATTGCCAACATCCGATGGATCATGGAAAAAGCAAGAGAGTTCCAGAAAAACGTCTATTTCTGCTTTATTGACCATGCCAAAGCCTTTGACTGTGTGGATCACAATAAACTGGAAAATTCTGAAAGAGATGGCAATACCAGACCACCTGACCTGCCTCTTGAGAAACCTGGATGCAGGTCAAGAAGCAACAGTTAGAACTGGACATGGAACAACAGACTGGTTCCAAATAGGAAAAGGAGTATGTCAAGGCTGTATATTGTCACCCTGCTTATTTAACTTATACGCAGAGTACATCATGAGAAATGCCAGGCTGGAAGAAGCACAAGCTGGAATCAAGATTGCTGGGAGAAATCTCAATAACCTCAGATATGCAGATGACACCACCCTTATGGCAGAAAGTGAAGAGGAACTAAAGAGCCTCTTGATAAAAGTGAAAGAGGAGAGTGAAAAAGTTGGCTTCAAGCTCAACATTCAGAAAACTAAGATCATGGCATCTGGTCCCGTCACTTCATGGGAAATAGATGGGGAAACAGTGGAAACAGTGTCAGACTTTATTTTTGGGGGATCCAAAATCACTGCAGATGGTGATTGCAGCCATAAAATTAAAAGACGCCTACTCCTTGGAAGGAAACTTATGACCAACCTAGATAGTATATTCAAAAGCGGAGACATTACTTTGCCAACAAAGGTCCGTCTAGTCAAGGCTATGGTTTTTCCAGTAGTCATGTAAGGATGTGAGAGTTGGTCTGTGAAGAAGGCTGAGCGCTGAAGAATTGATGCTTTTCAACTGTGNTTATGACCAACCTAGATAGTATATTCAAAAGCGGAGACATTACTTTGCCAACAAAGGTCCGTCTAGTCAAGGCTATGGTTTTTCCAGTAGTCATGTAAGGATGTGAGAGTTGGTCTGTGAAGAAGGCTGAGCGCTGAAGAATTGATGCTTTTCAACTGTGGTGTTGGAGAAGACTCTTGAGAGTCCCTTGGACTGCAAGGAGATCCAACCAGTCCATTCTGAAGATCAGCCCTGGGATTTCTTTGGAAGGAATGATGCTAAAGCTGAAACTCCAGTACTTTGGCCACCTCATGCGAAGAGTTGACTCATTGGAAAAGACACTGATGCTGGGAGGGATTGGGGACAGGAGGAGAAGGGGACGACCGAGGATGAGATGGCTGGATGGCATCATCAACTCGATGGACATGAGTTTGGGTGAACTCCAGCAGTTGGTGATGGACAGGGAGGCCTGGCGTGCTGCGGTTCATGGGGTCACAAAGAGTTGGACACGACTGAGCGACTGAACTGACATGAAACACCTTGCGACAAGCTAGCAAGGAGGGCACTCTTTCCGTCCCTTCTGATGTCTGTGTCAAAAGCTTTCCCTGTCTCTATTATACTTGAATAAAACTCCGCTACACAAAATGTTCCATGTAGTCAAGCCTCATCTCTGGCCCCAGATCAAAATCCTCTCCTCTGGAGGTCACACAGCTCACAGCAGCAGCCTTTCAGTAGGAGTGTCAGTTCATGCAGCATACTTCAGAAAGCAGTTTAGTACACCCAAGATAACGCAACAGTGTAAAGCAGCTATACTTCAATTTAAAGTAAAAATTTTAAATTTCTAAAAGAAAACAATTTAGCACACATATATGTACATATACACATAAACTTGTGTCTGCAATTTGCATTATATGTACGCATATGTGTGTGGGCCTATGTGTATATAAATATTTATACTCATATGGCAAAATAGTAACGACTAGTAAATCTAATTGGAGGGCATACAGGTAGTCACTGGCTTGTTCTTTCGACTTTCCTGTTCGCTTGAAAATTCTCTAAAATAAGCTCAGGAAAAATAAAGTAAAAGAAGTCCAGAAAGGGAAGAAAATATACGCAGAATCAGTGGACGAATAGGAAGCACGAAATAGAAATCGTGAACTTCAGTGCAGTGGAAATGCATCGACTATAAAGGGACCAGGAGCTCTGGGGGAAATCCAGCACTGTATTCCATGGAACACTGAGTATTCAGTAAATTCCATGAGACAGCCAACACTTCCTTATGAAACAGGCTCCGGGGATTTTGAGGGGTGAAGAAGGCGGCTGGAGGTGTCAGAAAGGGGTGAGCCAACATGCAGAGGCCTGGCATGCTGCTGTCCGTGGGGTCACAGAGAGTCGGACCCAACCGAGCCACTGAACTGAACTGAATACCCAGAAGACTGCGTGCGGTGTATCTCGGGAGAGTTTTCTCCAAAACGGCTGAAACAACAAAGCCAGAGCCCTCCTTCGTGGGGGGCATTCACGGAAGACACTCCACGGCACAGAGCAGCCGAAACCTGGCCCAGCGGGGCCCCCAGGTGACGCTGCCGGCCCCTCACCCCAGGCACCACCACCCTGGTGCACCCAGACCCACACGAGCGCCCTGGGTCTGCTTCAAGGAGAGGGAGCCCCCGGACGCTGCCGACACCCAGGGATGCAGTGCCTGGTCGGATGCCCTGCACTAGCTAAGCAAAGGGCCGTCCAGCAGGCCTGACTTCCCCCCCCACCCCCCCGCCGTCCCCTGGCTGGCCCAGGGCCCCCCCGCTGTGGACAAGCCACGTGGGCAGCAAAGGGTCAGGAGACATCCCGGGAGCTGGAGTCAGGCCGGAAGCTGCCACCTGGGAAAGGCAGGTGGCGGCCAGGGGCCCACCTCCAAACCCCACCCCCACCCCCCGGGGGGGCAGGAGACACTTCTCCCTTGTCCTGTCTCCAGCCATCCTGAGCCTGGGCAGGCCTTCCAGAAGGAGACTTGGCTCCTCTTCAAGGTCAGGGTCAGGCGGCCCCTCCTCCCCTCCTCACCTGCAGAGCATCCTCACTTCAGCTGTCTTCCTAAATGTGCTCAGGAGCTGACGTGACCCTACAGTTGTGCAAATCCTCCCCCAAAGTCTTTCTTTCTTTTTTTGTCTCTCTTTTGGCCGTGTCGCTCAGCCTGCAGGATCTTAGTCCCCTGGACAGGGAGGGAGCGTGTGTCCCTACAGCGGACGCACACGTCTGCACCCCTCAAAGTCCCCGGGGCCTGTTTCATAAGGAAGTGTTGACCGTCTCATGGAATTTACTGAATACTCGACCCAAAGTGAAAACCAGACCGGTCCTCTGGGCCCAGAAGGGTTGTGATTGTGTCGGTTGTCAACCTTTTGATCTCAGGCTGACCGGGAGCTTTGGCCATGGCCCCGCCTCTCGAGAGAAGGTGAGACTGAAGCTAGAAAAGCTGTAAGTCACGCCATCGTCAGTCAGGCACCACCTGCATTCACTGGGAGGGGTCTGTCTCAAGGAGTTGGCTCACACGCTCACACGGGGGTGGAGGTTTGTGGGTCCAGGATCACAGGAAGCGCAGCAGGCTGGAAACTTGGGGAAGGGTTGAGTTCAGGTCCAAACGCGGGCTCAGAAGTCCTTCTTCCTGGGGAAGGGCACTCTTTGTTCTATCAAGGCCTAACGGACTGGAGGAGACCCCTCCCAAACCCAGGAGTGTGGACACTAATCTCACCCCGAAGATGCTCCAGCAGAACAACGTCCTGACCAGGTTATCTGGGTGCACGGCTCTGCCATGCTGGCACAGAAAATTACCCTTCACGGACACCATCTCTAGTATCACTGGTAACAGGAAGTCCTGGGAATAACACTGACAGAATGTGTGCTGGTATAAACAGGAAAGAAACGGACGTTTTTTCGCACGTCCTTAAAGGAAACCTAAATTAGCGAAGAGGGAAACAGATCTGTTTAAAAATCAAACATGTGGACTTGCTCGGCGGCCCAGGGGCTGAGAATCCACCTGCCAGGTCAGGGGACATGGATTCAACCCCTGGTCCAGGAGGGCTGTGTAAGCCGCGGGGCAGCTAAGCCCATGCACCACAGTCAATAAGCCAGAGTGCAGCAGCTCCCGGAGTCCTCAGGCCCCGGAGTCCTCAGGCCCCAGAGCCCGCGTCCACAGCAGAGACCTGCACGCCGTGACAGTTGTCCCCAGTCGCCGTAACTAGAGACAGCCCATGCACAGCGACAAAGACCCGGCACGGCCAAAATTAAACAGATGTACATTTTAATAACAGTGAATCCTATCTTCTGTCTCCAATATGCTACTATTTGTTGCCTCCAGAGTGTTTCTGATCTCATTTATTGCATTATTCATTATATATTGACTNATTTAACTATATAGTAATATATATTATTACTGTATTATTTCTATATTTAACTATATAGTAACATTATACATTATACACATTATAACAATATATATGTATAATATAAATATAGACATAGTTACATATAAATGGATAGATACAGATATGCACAGATATATTATGTGTATATGGAATTACAAAAACATCTCATTTTCTCAAGAGTTTTAATTAGAACTTGTTGTTCAATTTTGCCAAAGACTTTTAATCTTTTAATCTATGGGAGTTAATCCTACATCTTTCCTCCTAAGCTTTATTTATATGCTAAATTAAGAGATTTTCTATTAGTGAGCCCTCCTTGCGTTCGTGGTATAGTCCTTAGGTAAGGTTTCAGGTCCCATCTCTGTGTCTCAGGTGTCAAGGTCTGTACTGAAGCGCCTCTGTCAACACTCTCCTCTCTGAAGCCTTTAAAAAATACGTTTCATACTCTGTCCCTGAAATAATATCCTCTTCTTTATTCTTTTCTCTTCTTTGTATATACTTTTATTTTCAGACTTATCACACTATACTGTTTTATTTGTTTAGAATCTGTTTCTCCCACTAAACTCTACATTCACTGAACCACTGGAGTGGTTCTTAGGGAATTTTTTATATCATTACTTGAGTGTGAAATCTCCAGACCCGACACTGGCCATCCAAAGGAGTTACTCAGGAATGGTACTTGTCACACTTTTCCATTAACTGGTCACAGAAATAATGTCCTGTTTATAGTTATGTGATGTTCAGATCTGTTAGGCATCAAAGTATGTTCTTTTGAATCAGTACAACAGCTTTATGTATAAGAAAAACCCAGTTCAACCCAATGACTTATAAGAGTGGAGTTATGCTGATCCCAAACTAGTAGTACAAAAATGGTTCTACCATAGACAAAACTCTCAAATTCTCATTTCTCTTCCTATTCAGTATTAACATGTATTTATGTCTTCAAGAGAGAAAGTACAGACCAGAAAAATTAACTTTGTTTAAAAATATATTTTATTTTTTAGAGAACTTTTAAGTTCGTAGCAAAATTTGAGGGAAAAATACACACTTCTCACCTTACCCCTGCCCCTCACTCTCACAGTCTTCCCCCATTATCAACATCCTACATCAGAGCAATATATTTGTTACAATCAGTGAACGTNCAGAAAAATTAACTTTGTTTAAAAATATATTTTATTTTTTAGAGAACTTTTAAGTTCGTAGCAAAATTTGAGGGAAAAATACACACTTCTCACCTTACCCCTGCCCCTCACTCTCACAGTCTTCCCCCATTATCAACATCCTACATCAGAGCAATATATTTGTTACAATCAGTGAACGTATACAGACATATAATTATAACCCTAAGTCCAAACTTTAAGTTTCACTCTTGATGTACCTTCCATGGGTTTTGACCAATATATTCTAACAAGAATCCGCCAGTTTCATATAGTTTCACATGCCTAAGAGATGCTAACTCTTTACACGGTTGACGGATCCACCATCAAATGTCCTTTCACAACTTGTATGACTGCTGTTTTGTCCACTTCACTCTGCCTTCCCAGTGCCTCTGAGTATTTTCTGGTGATAGGTGAATGGCTTTAACACTACGATCAGTTTTGTTTGGTGGCGTGGCTTTTTTTGGACAGTAAATGGGAGTCCCCCGACAGAACTCTGGGCAGACACATTCCGGGTATTTAAGGGGAGCTAGATGAGGCCCGACCTGTGTTCGCTTCTTTGTGTTGTCTCCTGGGGTTTGTTTCCCGTCCTCTTTATTTCCCTCGGTGTTGCTCCTGATAATCACAATCCCACAGAGCCTTTGAGCTAACATGAGGGATCTGAGTGAGCAAACCAACACAGAAGGTAACCGAGGCTGCTGTTGTTCAATCGCTCAGTCGTGTCTGACTCTTTGCAGCCCCCGTGGATTGCAGCATGCCAGGCTTCCATGGCGTCACAAGGAGCCAGACATGACTGAGCAACTGAACGACAACAACTTTGGTTACACTCTTTGTCAGTTTGCTAATTCAGGTTAGGAGAGTATAAAGACGCTAGTTGGGGAGAAAAATTTATATTCTATTGTTCTCATTCCTTTGTTAATTTGCACCAAGCCAATGCCCGGACCCATCAGAGAAGCACTAGACAGGGGTTAAGAGTAATTTCGAAAGTGTTCCCCGGTCCTGACCTAAAGTCATGTTCTTTTGCTGCCTAGTTGCATCTTCCTGGCTGTAGCATTCAGCCTTGTTAGCAAGCAGAGAATCCAGAAAAAAAAAAGTTGAGAAATAAAGTGTTCTGTGCCCATCATTTTACCGTGTGATTTTGGCTGGAACCTCAGCTCATTTCTGCCAGTTAATGTCTTTTTCTCCCATCGTGGTAACTTCTGCTCACCATTTCAGATGTCTCTGCTGGACACTCAAGCTTCAGCTGGTGGACACAGCCGTGGTTGCTGTCATCAGAAAGTCAGGCTATGTCTGCCAACTCTCAAAGAACAAAGTTTCAGAGTTTCTGCAGATTCAACCTTCAAGTTCAAGCCCAAATCATTCTCCTAAATCAGAGAGCCAAGAGGGCTGCCTTCAGGAACCTCTCCCCCTGCTCAGAGCCTCTGAAACAAGGTCCTTTCCATGATCTCCAGCCTTGCTTAGTTTCTTTAAACTTCTTTCCAGCTTCTGATCTTGATTACTTTCTTTTCTCTTTTCATCTCCTAGCCATTTCTTTCTTTCTTTCTTCTTCTTCTTCTTTTTGTTTTTTTAGTACACTTTCCTGGCCATCTTACCCCAGGGGCCAATTATTTCTACTTTCTTTTTTTTTTTTCTGTCAACAACTTTCAGAATATACTACCTGGGCATTAGAAAAAAATCAATATTTACTTAAGTGCATAGATAATAGCTCTTGTCTACAGTAAAAAGAGATACCAAAGAAATTAAATATCACGATATAATGGAGACTGATCACATCCTGGACTGGAATTCAGAGAGCTGGCTCATCATCTTGGCTCTATCACTTTTAATTATATGACCTTGGAAAGTCGATTTCACATACTCTGTAACTCTTTGTTTATAGTATGACCTCTAATGCCCTACATGATCATATATTTTATGATTTTAAAGATATATGCTGCAAAGTTAATTTGGTCCAGCCAACCATATGTTCATTAGCTAAAACAAAACTTATGCTGAATCAAGGAATATGATTACTTTGATTGAATTAAGTTTGACTATATCTCTCACTCCAGTACTTGAGTAAGACTTAAAATATGCCTACCTCTGGATTTATGTGTATAGATTAACTTTTGCTATAATAATGATGTGTAACCATCACATTCTTTAATAATGCACATTTGAGTTAGGTTGCAGATTGGCTGATCTCAAGTGGGCCTGGTTTGAGTGTTTATGCTCTAACCTGTGAATCTCTTATCTTCTTAGAGCTAACAGCCTACCCTGAAAATGTTCCTTTTATGATTCTGGCAGAGAACAAGAGAGTGAGTCCACCACACAAGCACCTTTCAAGTCTTGGGTTAGTCGGTCCATGATATTCCATTGTCCAAAGCAAGTCATATGGCCAAGCCCAAGGTCAAGATGTGCTCATGATACAGGTGAGCAAAGAAATGAATATTTCTGAACAACAATGTTATCTAACACACCATGCTTTGGGAATGAGTGATTAAAAGGCTTATGAATGGCTTCTTCTTAGTGAAAATTAAGTCAATAATGAAAGCATTCAGAAATCTTAGGGATCAGGGTACAAAGTTGCTACTTCTCCAGTGAGACAGAACTAAATCCACTCCTAGAGAGAGGAGTTGCTGGTTTGAGACAGGCTCTTTAAACTTAAAAACTTTAAGGTGCAGGTGAAAGTGTCACTTGAGTCAAACTAGGGAGGTCAAGATCATAACACTGCCTGAAAAGCATCTAGAATTCTGTTTTGTAGGAAAATTCCTCTAAATCACAGAATGAGTATCCCTCCATGAATAAGCAACTGTTCACTCTATTCAAGTTGGAGATGAATTTACAAATGTTGACCAGAACTTATTTATAATAAAACCAGAAGAGAATATTTTGAAGAGATGGCTAAAACAAAAACAGCATAAGACAATTGATCTATGATAGACTGAAAATTATGTGACTTACGTTGTACTGTACAACTATCTATCCCTTTACCAAAACGATCTAAACAACCTCCAACTCTGCCACTTTTTACCCCAATACTTCTACTACTTGTATTCATGCCTCCTAATTGAATAGTAAAAGTAAAACCATAATGACTTTTACACAAATCAATGGTGATTAAGTTGTATTAAAAATAACTACTCATGAAGCAATAGTCATATATGTATATATGAAGTTAGTCTTCTTTCTTGAGAACTAATGAGAAATTGAGGGTAATTAAGGCAGGCAAACATTAGTTTATTTCTCCATTTATTGGACTGTATTAGTTATCTATTATTCTGTAATACATTATGTTGTAGTTTAGTTGATAAGTTGTATCTGACTCTTTTGCAACTCCATAGACTGTAGTCCACTAGGCAACTCTGTCCATGGAATTTCCTAGGCAAGAATACTGGAACGAGTTGCCATTTCCTCCTGGAGGGGATCTTCCCAACCTAGGGATCGAACCTGGGTCTCCTGCTTGGCAGGCAGATTCTTTACCACTGAGCTACCTGGGAATGCAAACTTATTAAAAGATAAGTATTTATTATCTCACTGTGTCTGCAGGTCAGAAATTCAGATGAGGTTTAATTGGGTAGCTCTGACTCTCATGAGGTTCCCGCCAAAACATCAAGTGAGGTTGCAGTTACCTAAAGACTTGAGTTGGGGCTGGAGGATGGGCTTAACGACCTCGCTCAAACAAGTCTGGCTGCTTGCTATTTGCTGTAGGAGGTCTACGTTCCTTGACAGGTGGACCTCTTGGTAGGGCTGCTTGAGTGACCTCAGAGCATGGCAACTGGCTTCTTCCAGAGCAAGTGACCAAGGAGAGATCAAGGCAGAAGCTACAAAGTATTTTATGACCTAACCTTAGAAGGCATGCTCTAGTCATTTCTGCAGTTATCTTCTTGGTTATACCAGGCCTGCGACTGGTACTCACTCACAAGATAGTGCAAGTCTATGACTCTGAGTATGAATAGCACCTTAAATTTTATACCTCGATTGTCTTAGCTACCAGATATCTGGTTGTTGTTATCCTTATGCTCTTTCCTCATCCTATAGGCAAGAGCCTGGGCCAAGCATGATGGGAGGGAGAGTGAAGGAAGATTGGAACTGGGGTGCTTATGCAAGGTATTCTGTTTTCCTCCAGTGAAAATAAACAACTGGTGCTGGGGTCCAGCCCCGGTGGATCCAGGGAATTCGAAGCGTGGGCGGCATCGGTGTCTTAGAAAAAACTTATTTAATTACAGATAGAGAGGGATTAGAAAATTAGCAGAGAAAAGAGGCTGAATAACTTGGCGTACATGGAATACCAATCACCACCTACATAGGCCACAGGCGTCTTTCCAGTCTTCTGAAGGAGAGGAGGCACTGAGGCCTCCCCGGTCCGATCTTAGAAGCCCAGGCAGAATTAGTAGGCTTGGTGAGGACCCACGTGCCAGATGGGAATTCAGTCAGAAATATGGAAAACAAGAAAGAACGACATAGGGGAATCAGTCTTTCTGGAAACTGATCCGTCTTCTTTATTTTCAGTTTTGCTTATGTACCTTTAGTTATATGTAGAGATGAATACAGAGTCACGCGGGGCTCAGTAGACCTGACCCTTGTCAAAATCATGTGCTTCACATAAATGTATAAAAAGTTTTAGGGGTTTTATATCATCTTCTGGCCATGAGGCCTGCTGACATTTTATGACCCTTTCTTTCTGATAACCAAAAAACTTATTTTTCCAAGGGTGTTTTTCTGAAACCAGGCACCACCCTCCAAATAAAGTTGCATTCCTATAGGGTGAGGGTGTAATGAGTTACAATCAAGAAAGGAATTTATTTAATCCAAGGTTAACATGATTAATCTTAAAGGTTAATACTTATTTCTCTTATATGCTAGTTATATTAATTATAAGGACAGGGAATATGGAGATTTAGTAGCAAACATCAGCCCAACAAATGAAAATCCTTTCACCACTGTTGCCCTTAAGATCTATTTAGTTTTAAGATAGTGATAAAGTTACATTTTTACATAGCAAAGACACAGTGATTTATAACAAAGTACAGTGGTCTATAACAAAAGAGAAAATGAATCTGCCTTTAGTAAGTCTAAAACATCTCATGCCTCTCATGGTTGGGAGGCTGTAAACAATCACATGTGGCTGGATGAACCTATACAGGCAGGCTAGATAACCTTCAGAGGAGTTCCTAAACTGAAACACTCTTGTCACGCCCAGGAATTTTTATTAACTGGAGCTGTAGGTTAACTCCTTCTCCGAGAGAAATGGTTATGGGGGATAGCCCTCTGTAAAGTCAGAGATGTAGGTGAGAGCATAAAATAGACTTTGGTTTTGGGGGTAGATGCTCGGGAACAGGGGGTTTCCTGAGGCTTGATCACGCCTTTGCGTATGCCAAGCCTCCTTCCTCATGACCTTTGCCAGGGGCGGAGTTCCTCATGCTGGCCCCCGGCAAACTGGATTTCAGTACAAAGACAAATTGTATTTTCCCATTATATGGAGCTCTCATTGAAACGTTCACATTTTCATCGTATAATTTTCCTGGGGAATGCTATACACCTAGGTGCTTAGTTGCTCAGTCGTGTTTGACTCTTTTTGATCCCATGTGACCTGCCAGGCTCCTCTGTGCCTTATCTGGATTTTTCCAGGCAAGAATACTGGAGTTGGTTACCATTCTCTTCTCCAGGATACTTCCTGACCCAAGGACTGAACCCATGTCTCCTGTGTCTCCTGCATTGGCAGGCGGATTCTTTATCTGAGTTACCTGGGAAGCCCTCCCTCAGAGATGAACATAATTTTGGCTAATAGTTTAGAATGTTGGCAGATGCCCCAAAGAGCAGATCTGGTTTGGACATAAGTTTAAAACCCTTGTCATCACCTCAGGGAATTAAAAGTGAAAAATGAAACACTGCAAGCACTTTTTTTTTTTTTTTAATGCTGCAGCCTAATTTTACAAGAAAATCCTTATAGCCTGCACTGGGTGAACGCTTCACATCGCCTCTCAGTCTTCTTTAAATTTCTAGCATATGCAGATGAAAGAGGTTGAGCTTTGGGGAAAACAGGTCATACACTTCTGATATCCATTTCAGCTGCAGAAGAGGCTTGGCTAGAGGGCGATGATATTCATAAAGCACGATTTCTAGCTTTTCGACAGAATTCTAGCAGAGGTTTGTTGTGTGTCAAAGCCTCAGAGGACTAGAGTGTCTCCAGCTCATGACAAGGCAGATCACTTCCAATGGACTCCTGAATGCAAGTGTACTTGATGGGAGGTGGAGGCGGCTTGAAAGGCGGAGGTCTTTCCATGCTAGGAGCAAAACATCGCTCATTCAAGGCTGAGAACGTCAGGGGTGATGTATAGATGCATAATATATTTTTAGAAGGAAAAACAGAAAGTGAAAGAAGCATGCTTCCCTGGCTCTCTCAGTTTTTATCCCTGGCATAACCTGCTTGCTAGTCCTGTTAGTATCATTAATATTTTTGTGATGTTTTATAAATTTAAACCACTTTTATCATAGAGTTATCTAATTTGCATTTAGGAATTGAATATTTTTGCCACCATGCCACAGATGAAACTGAGGCTCAGAGGTTTTAAGCAACTTGCTTAAGAGGAACGGACCAGCCCGTCAAGCCTTTTAAATAGAACTTACACTCTCCATGGCAACTGCCTCCTAATAGGGGAAGTGTTTCTCTTATGTGGGTTAAAGCTTTCCTCCAGAGAAAAAAATTTTCAAATTCTTGGACCAAAGACGGCAGGTTTTCTAAGAGTCCCTTTGCTAACCTGACCCCCAGCCCTCACCACACACTCACTGTGTGTGACCCAGGGGGAAGGTTGCGGGTGGGAAGTGAACTTGCCTGAGTCCCTGAGTTGATGGATGGCACCCGCATCCTTGTATCAGTGAACACTGTTAGAGTCATCTCTGTATGAGGAAAGTACTGGTCTATATTTGCACAATTCGTCTCTTTGTCTGAAGTGCATAAGCATAAGGTGAGTATGGGATTTAGCTGCACATATGCTCCAGCTCTCTTGCTATCAGGAAATACAGGCATATTTATGGGCAGACTCAAAAGCCTCTACCCCTTGTCTATCAATCCACAGTACCTTAATTTCTCCTAAGAGGGAGAGAGAAGGAGAAATACTGAGAAAAACAGAGGGGGGTTGTTTTTCTTCTCTATATAACACAGTCATTTGAATATAGAGCCACAACAACAAAAAATCAATTCAGATTTTTAGATTCCCGTTTTCTTATTTTAATATAAAAATCCCCAGCATCTATTACCTGGTTTTCTGGTGCTTTAGTGGTGACAATATATATCAAAAGGTGGATAGCATTCTAAGAAGTTTGCAATTCTATTTTTTTTCCTGGGGAATTAGGAATTTCTTAAGGTCCCATGGTGGCCTAAGTGTAGTACTTGGACTAAAGTCCAGAATTTCTGACTCGTGGTTTGGTGTTGTATTCACCACGAAACATCGCCTGCACGTGGCTATAGAGTCTTCAAGGATACACTAAGTAAAAGGCAGGCCACACAGTCATTATTATCTGAGACAGCAGTAGGAAGATATGTGAAGGATCAATTTTGTGTATTCTGAAGATATCCTCTAAGCATGCCCTGAACCAGACTGATCCAAAACAGCCAAGTCAGAAAAGTGAGCCTTAACCTTCCACGCCATTTCAGACTTTTCAGTGGAGGGAGGAGAGTTCTGGAAACCATTTCAATAAGACACAAAAACTGCTTTCTTTTCCCTGTGGGGAGAAAGGATAAGGGCAGTAAAAGCCCATTTTGCTGAAAAGCAGCTGGAAATTTCTTAAAATTACCTTTCTTACTCAATTTCACACTTCAGTATCTAGGCTCACCTGGGCCCAGGCAGTTCAGAGATGTATGAAAATGAAAAGAATAATGAAGATTAAAAAGAAAAATCAGTTTCAGTTTTGAGGGGATGTGAGCCTCCATTCTCATTTCATGCCTACTGATATTCCATCCAGTGAGTGCTCCAGCCTGAACAGGTAGAGGGGCACCGAGTCAGAAGTTGTGCATCTCATTCCAACTGTGTGGTACTGGGGAAGCTGGGTGGCCTCTCTGAGCTTCTCTAAGCCTTATTGACTCAGTTACATAGGAGAGAAACACCACTACCTAGGAATGATATTTAAAGCGTTGAGTGAATATTTTCTGCTGAAAAAAGTAACTGCTCCTGCATGTCTCAGTACTGTACTCACATTTCTTTTTGGTACTGATACCATTTTCTCACTCCAAGACCAAACAATATGAGACAGGAGAAGAGCAAAGCTGCCACAACCACCGGCCAGGACATTCCATCTTTGGGCTTACTGGTCACAGTACCTGAAAAGGGCATAAAGGGGGGTGAACTTTAATGCCAAAGTTTGGCAAATGGGAAGCAGGATGAATTGAATTAGTTTGCTTACCTGCAACCTGCATTTCCAAGGGCCATGGGGTGTTCATTGATCACAACTGTGCTCTGGGATCATTTCTATGGCTGGTTTTCATATAGTTTTTTGCATTTATACAATTGTATTTCTTTTTTTTTTTACATGAATGCCTTTCTTCTTAGAATGTTCCAGACCTAATCTTTTCTTTTCTTTCATTTTCTCAAGGCCCTGGACAATTCCTGGCACAGGGTGGCCAATGAAATGTGATTTATAAGAGGTGAGGAGTTTGGGGGAGAGTAGACACTTGTGTGGTATGGCTGAATGTATGGCTGAATCCCTTTGCAGTCCACCTGAAACTATCACATTGTTAATTGGCTATACGCTGATATAAAATAAAAAATTAAAAAAAGAATGAACACATAAAACTGATAATCTGTAAATTTGTTTTCCAAATTCACTCCAGTAAAGTAAAAATTTTATGTGTGAAATACTGGTCTATCTTTAAATTCTTTTTCTTTAAGGAGTCATTAAAATGTTTTATGAAATAGTCTGTTAGGAGGAGGAAGAAAAAGTAAAAGGCATTATAACATTCTAAAAGTCTGAACGTACAAAGCTGAGAAGGCCAGAGGCAATATAAATACAATATTCTGGACTGCTTTACTTTTTCTGTAACATGAAGGAAAAATTAAGTAAATGAACCCTCTTAGGAAATAAAATTGTCTGGTTCTGCCTGTCAGACAATAAAAGGGAATGTTTATAATTGTATAGTTACTTAATTTTTTCCTTTTAAAAAATGTTTTATGCTCATGTTAAAAATTCAAACAGTACAGAAATATAAACTAAAATGAAAAGAAATTATCCTTACTTCTTCAAATGCCAGCTACCCACACTAGAGGTTATAACTTTTAATAGTCAATTATGTTAACTATTTAATAGTTAATTCCTATTAGAAATTTTTAATGCAAATATAAGCAAATAGAGGTACCATGAATATATATCCTTTCCTATTACAAATGGGGGCACAATGTACACACTGCTCTGTTCTTGGCTTCTTTCTCTTAAAAAGAATCTTGGAATATTTTTCACAGAAGTGCATAGAAATTTACCTCATTTGATTAAATGACTGGATGGTTCCCCAGTGTGTGGATCTACTGTACTTGATTTAATTGGCCTTAATGTTGGACGGTTAAATTGCTTCCAGGCTTTTCTTATTTCTAATAACACTACAGTGAAATTCCTTATTCATTATAGATAGATCTTTAGCTCTTCAGATTACAGAAATCATTTGGGCAAAAGTGAATTTTTGCTTTATTTTTATTATCAATAAAAGAATATTTTCATTATTTTAGCTAGATTATAAACTGTGTGTAGACTTTTAAAATTTATTCAATTGCTTCAGATTTATTACACTGCTTTTCATTAAGTGAAGTCTCAAAAAAATAAAACACACACAAGCCAAAAAATCTAGATTTAAAATATTTGTTACCAAATTTCTTTTATATTTTACATAGTTTGGACGGCAGCCATATGATTCTGTCATAACACTGATCACTAGTGCTGAAGATTTTTCCTCTTATAACAGATATCCAGGGATTGGAGGTCTTCCTGGTGCTTGTCCTACTTTAGTTTTGTCAGGGAGATGCTGATGGTACCCTGGAAGCTCACACAGTCCTATACTAAGTAACCCTGTGGCTCACTGATGCACAGGGGCTAGAGTTCACAGTAGTACTAGAGTATCATGATCACAAAAGAAACAATCACACAGGAAATCAATTTAGGACTACACACAGCTCTGTTTCAGTGAAGTCAAGACTTACTTACTCTACACTGGCAATATGGTGGACTATAACATTTTACCTCCAAAGTTTTTGAGAAATGAAAGAACAACAGGTTTTAGATAGATCTTCTATCATTGCTTACTAATTTTCTCCCAACCAAATATAGAAAATGAGGCCATTGGCTTCAGCAATGTCCTGGTGGAAAAGCAGAGCTCCAGTTTGCCCCGGTTCCTCAAGTATGTATTTCTTTTCATTTTAAAATAATTTTATTTATTTTGGCTGCGCTGGGTCTTTGTTGCTGCATGGGCTTTTTTCTCTAGTTGCAAAGAGCGTGGGCTCCTCTTCCTTGCAGTGTGCAGGCTTCTCATTGTAGTGGCTTCTCTTGCTGCAGAGCACAGACTCTAGGGCTTGCAGGCTGCGGTACTTGCAGCACGTGGGTGATTCCACTATGGGGAATCAGTAGTTACGATTCCTCAGCTCTAGAGCACTATGGTTCTCAGGGTGTGTTGCTCTAAGGCATGTGGGATATTGGACTAGGAATGGAACCCGTGTCTCCTGCATTGGCAGGTGGATTCTTCCACTGAGCCACCAGGGAAGTCGTAAGTAGTTCTTTAGGGCCCCAATAGTTAGAGATGTTGGTAGGATGTCGGTTTGCATCTCCACTGCCATGCTGTGTGCAGGTTGGATTTTGCACCAGTGACTGAGGGCTGTATGAACTTCAATATGAAATAAATTGAATCCCCAGGTAGAGTTCACCAGTTAAGTGAATACCTTCTGAAGTTAAAGAGTTGATTATGCCTTGAATTTACAATCAAGATCTGCATTGGGAGGGTCGTAACTTTATTGAAAACTTTGACCTCTTATGATAAAAAACAAGGGTTATATTTAGCATTGACAAACTTTTATTAGTTGAATTATAGGAATACTCTTTGTTCCAATCATCAGACTATACTTTCATAAAGTTGAAATATTTCTCAGTACTTTTTACCTGGCTAATTCCTACTCATTCCAAATGTATCCCCAGAGAATCCTTTCTAGTTCCCCAATTACAATCAGATCTTTCTGTTAGACTCTGACAACATCTTGCACTATATCCAAGGATTTGTCACAAATAAATTTAACTGCATGATTATTTGTTTGCTGTGTATCATGTATAATAGATTATACTCTTCAGGAAGCCAGTGTGTTTAATACTCAACAGCTGTCACAGTGCCTGACAAATGATAGGCATGCAATAAATATTTGTAGAGCAAATAAAACATAAAAATTAAAAAAAAATGGTAAATGACTCACCAGTGATGTGAAGGTGATTATTTTTAGTAGATATATTGGCAGTTGTGGGAACTTCTGAAGATGCTCTGGTTGTGCTGGTGAAGATGTCACCTAGGGATACAGAGGGAATATTTGAACTAATCCTAAGGACCATTTCCATCTGGTCAAAAGGTATAAAATGATGATTGGACTTCTTTGCTATTAGAAAGAGCTCATCTGAATGGCTCAAATGCTCCTAAAATACTAATGTCATATGTAAAGTTTATTAAGGACCAATTTATGCAAGGTTAGTATCCTAGGATCTAATAGTCACCAAAGCAGTAAGGCTCCCTATGGATTTAAAGAAAAAAAGAGAAACAATACAGCACATACAGTAAAATAATACCTGCTAAAGAATTTCCAGGAGAAAATGATGATGGGAAAAGGTCGGAAGCTGGGGTCATGGAGAGAAGAGGTTTATCTCTAGTGCCCCAGGTTATTAGAGGGCTCCCTATTCTAATGTGTTTGATAAGCTTATTAAAAATTCCTGTGCAACATTTGAGTAGACAAATCCATGTTGACAAATCATTCCATTTTACAATGGAAAAATTAAAGCTTAAAATGCATTTTAATGGATTTGTTTGGTCCCAAAATGCATCTTGAAATAAAACAGAGGCAAATCTATGACTTTATCTCTGACCAACTTTTCTGAGTGACTGAGAAGAAGTTTGCCTTCATTCATTGTCATTTTCATCTTCACTGTCATTTCCATCAAGATGCACTTTTAAATACCTGAGATTGGCTTTGTATCAGTTCTTTTCCACCTCTTCCCAGATAGAGCAGACTAATACCTTCCCTGACCCTAAGTCTCCTCTAAGGGCTCACCGGGAAGTGTTGAACCGGCACCTGAGGAGGGCGAACTGTTTGTTTCACTGGGCATCCATGGAGCTGCGAAAGGAAGAAGATATTGGAAAATTTATTGTCTCTTCTTGACCTTCTATTGAGTCTAATTATTATGAAAAAAGGGATATTAATGAACATTTCAAGTAATATCATCAAAGTACTCTGCAGCACACCTCAGAATGTCCCAAAATAAAGTGAGAGCTGAAGATGTGTCTAAAATAGAGAAGATTTTGTTTTTTGTTTTAAAATTGGAATATAGTTGCTCTACAATGTGGTATTATTTTCTGCTGTACAATGAAGTGGATTGGTTATATGTATACATATATTTCCTCCCTCTTGAACTTCCCTCCCACTCCATTCCTCAACCTAACTATCTAGGTCACCACAGAACAGCAAGCTGAACTCTCTGCTCTGTATAGCAGGTTCCCACTAGCTATCTGATTTACACATGGCAGTGAACATACGCTAATCTCAGTCTCCCAGTTCACCCCACCCCCAATGTCCACACATCCATTCTCTATGGCTGGTATCTATTCCTGCCTTGCAAATAGGTTCATCTGTACCTGTATGATTATAGCCATTTAAAGCAGGAAAAAGAAAGGGAAGGAAAACACTAGGAGCAGTTTCTCCAGCCACAGAAAGTGGGCTATGTCTGTTCCATAGATAAACTAAAAGAATGGGAGAGAAGGAAAGCCTAGGTGTGTTATGGCAGCCTCAGTCAACAGAAGATGCCAACAGGACTTTGAAGATCTTGGTGAAACTTGCAAGAGTGAACAAAGTAATTTGTACTTGTGAGTAAGATGAGATTCTTGTTTGAGTATGAAAACTGAACCATATCTATAGTGAATTATCAGACCCCTGGGTTACAGTGGAGAAGGCAATGGCTCCCCACTCCAGTACTCTTGCCTGGAAAACCCCATGGACAGAGGAGCCTGGAAGACCACAGTCCATAGGGTCGCTGAGCGTCAGACATGACTGAGCGACTTCACTTTCACTTTTCACTTTCATGCATTGGAGAAGGAAATGGCAACCCACTCCAGTGTTCTTACCTGGAGAATCCCAGGGATGGGGGAGTGTGGTGGGCTGCCCTCTATGGGGTTGCACAGAGTTGGACACAATTGAAGTGACTTAGCAGCAGCAGTGGGTTACAGGCCTTGCTAGCTGCTGGGTGAATCCTTTTGATCCACTCAGAGGCAAACCTTCCCCTTTAAGTGGATGGTAGCAATTCCAGAAACACATATGGCTTCTGAAATAGACCTATCAATTCATTTTATTTAGTTCTCCATCTTTGGCAGAAGAGTTCCACCTCTTGGCAGTCTCTACATGTCTGTATTTGATAACATGCCTATAATGTAATGTAAAGTAAAATAGCTACAGTAGTATATGGTTATAATTGGTAAAAAGATATTATACTCATTTATTTAAAACATTGGCATATGTGATTTTCCTGGCTGAATGCTTTCTTACATATCAAGTCCAAAACAAGTAGACAAAGCCAAAACAAAATAAAACAAACATTAAAAACTCCCCTGGCCTGACCCTTTCTTGATTTCTTGCTAGTTGCCAATGGCAGTTGCTGGTGCAGACAAAAGCACGTTACCAGGCCTTTCAGTAGGGCTGTAAGTCAGCGCTTTCTGGGGACTGCTCCCAGGACAGTCTGTCGTAGCTACTCCACTTGGGATTTCCCCCAAGGTTAGGCTGTTTTGTATATAGCTATTTTGAATTTGTTTAGGTCAGGGAGATATTCTTGTCTTCAATACAGTTCTATGACCCTGTGCATGTGATCTTGACTACTTTTTGTTCTAGACAAAATGCTAAGATCTATAGATGACAACGGACTGGGTACTTTTTAACACTGAGTTTTAATGTTTAAGCCATTAAGCTAGGAGTTTATTGACAATGAGCAAAAATCAACTAAAAAGAAACTGGAACCAAGCCTGGGTTTAGGTAAAATTATGAAGGCAGTTTATTCTGAATAACCTTAGATTTTTTTTTTGTTGTTGTTGTTCAATATGGAATCTCCTTTACTTCCTACTTTTAGGGCTTGATGCTTCTATTTCTTCCTTTCTTTAACTTTTTGCTGCATGGTATGTGGGGTCTTAGTTCCCTGATAAGGGAATGAACCCACACCCCTGCATTAGAAGTGCAGAGTCTTAACCACTGGACCACCAAGGAAGTCCCAATGCCTCTATTTCTTTTCTCTTCAAAATCTGCTATCAAGAAAGGATATGATAAATTCAATTATGCTAAGATACAAATGGTTTAACAAGTTCTATCACTTTGAGAGAAATGGGTATTTAAAAAAAGATTTTCTATTTTATGTTTATTATCAGTAAGTTAATACAGAACGTTTGTAATGATCAGTGACATGTGGACAACAATAGTTTTTTAAATCAAATACAAAGTGCTAGTCCTTTCTGTAAAATCAATATTGATTTTCTCCAAACAAAAGAACTAAGCATAATACAATTTCAGGAGCATGATATCATCAGCTAATATCAGTTAATATCATCAGCATGATACATCCAACTTGCAAAAATGGCAATATTTAAAATGATGTAAATTATTTGACCATTTTATAAAACTTCCTTTTGGCCTTCTGAAAACTTTGCAAGTGTAAAACAATCTCAAAAAATGTGCAATAAAATTGAACTACAGGATGTTTAAGTGGGAAGGAGCATCAGTAAACCTATGGCTGATTCATGTTGACGTTTAGTAGAAACGAATGTAACACTGCAAAGCAATTATCTTTTAATTAAAAATAATAAATAAGAAATTGAGCTATAAAAACTACACTTTGGAAGCCTAGGGAGTTATTTTTCTGATTTTGTCTTTGAGATTTTTCAAAATCTGTTAAAAAAAAAAGTGGAAGCTGTTGAAAGAGGTGAAAAAGAGGAGTTTCCAGCTGATAGATTTAACATGTCTGAAAATATGTAAGTGATGTAAAGGAAAAACTTCAGGAGCAAGAATATATCAGAGTCGAGTCTTTGAGCAAGACGAAGAGATAGCAGATCTTGTATCAGCTGCTTCCAGGGGAGAGAGGTCTTCCTGCAGAATGCCTGTTTGCAGAATCCTCAGCAAGACAGAGCTGGCCATCTCCGGTGATTTATCTTTCACGAAAGAATACTTTTTTCTAAAAGCTCAACTAATGCATCATTTAGATATCCAATTTTTAGGATGTGTTAAACACTGACTACACTCCATCTGCCATTCTTAAGTCTCCTTGGGTGTCTCTCACCAGAGTTAAATTACTGTTGTTTTCTAACTGATTGAAATATTCTGTGTTCTCAAGGGATCATCTTGTTTGTTAAATATATGTTAATTCTCCTTTAAGCCCCTTGAGAACATTTTCACCTAAATCTAAGAATGAATACTACTTTGACATTTGGATGATAAACATGAGTTTGATGGATAACGTCCTCTCGTACATCACCATTATCAACCAAAAATATGAACATAGGGATTAGAGTTAGAGTTAGAGTGTCGTTAGAGTTTCCCAAATAAATTTTTATATCCTTCCTTTAGCATAGCATCAGTTTCTTCCATAATTCTTTTAAATTTAGCTTTTGATAAACATTATTTGACAAGGAGACCACGTTACTTAGCATACCATTCTACTATAAAAGGGTACTTCTCTTCTACAGTAAAAACAAGATCAATTTTGATAGTACTGTCTTTTTCTTTGAGTAGCAATAACATTTTTTTTGACATTAATCTGTAACCAGCTTACAGTTCTCAATAATATTATGACATGTTAGGCATCTCTCCCTTTGCAGGAAGATCTATTTAGTGTCATATCAAAGCCCAAGTTTATCTGGTTTGGCAGACCCTCTTTTGACAACATCACAGATAATTTCTGTTACTCTTTTGGGGTTCTTGAGGCAACGTGAACTTCTCTAAAATTCTGGCGCANCAATTCTTTTAAATTTAGCTTTTGATAAACATTATTTGACAAGGAGACTACGTTACTTAGCATACCATTCTACTATAAAAGGGTACTTCTCTTCTACAGTAAAAACAAGATCAATTTTGATAGTACTGTCTTTTTCTTTGAGTAGCAATAACATTTTTTTTGACATTAATCTGTAACCAGCTTACAGTTCTCAATAATATTATGACATGTTAGGCATCTCTCCCTTTGCAGGAAGATCTATTTAGTGTCATATCAAAGCCCAAGTTTATCTGGTTTGGCAGACCCTCTTTTGACAACATCACAGATAATTTCTGTTACTCTTTTGGGGTTCTTGAGGCAACGTGAACTTCTCTAAAATTCTGGCGCAGTTTTTATATGTACAGAGTTTCTATTGGGTAATCAATCTTCCTTAAGACATTCTGAGTTCTGTCCTTACTTTTGTCCTTAGAGCAAAGGCATAAGGTGGCAAGCAATAGCCACAGATGCAAGGCTATGACATAGAGACCTCACTGATCTTGGTCTTCTGCCCTATCTTTTTCTTCAAGGTCCTGGATCAGCATCACCCCTTCCATCAGATACAACTGGCACCAGCTACTTACTGTCCACTCTTGCCATGAGCACTTAATCTATAAATGGGACACTTGTGCTCTTCCTGACCACAAAGCAAACATGATACTCACAAGCTTTGGAAGTGTGGGGCTTGTGTACTAACAGTGTAGAAATCCATGGAATCCCCATGGTATTTTAGCGAAGGAGAGAATTTTAAATCAGAGGAATAAATCTATAATTTGAGGCTGACCTAATGAGTAATTACGTGACAGAACGGGAGCAGAACAGTGTTTTAGAGATGAGAAAATGGAAAGAGATGTGACCTGAGGCATGTAAGATTTTAGAATTTGAGGGTAAGAATGGTGAGTTTATTACTCCAAGAGTCAGCATCCTGACCAACATGGAACAGAGGGGCTGAAGAGATCCTGGTGCAGCCTGTGATAGGACCCAGCATTGTTGTAGCTCCTGGCATTGCTGGGTCCCTTCCATTGATCCTCGCTCCTTAGTTCCAGCTTGTCCATCGCCCTCTGCCTATAAAAAGTAGAGGGGTTTTCATAAAATTATTACCAGAAGTCTGAGGAGAAATAGCCAGGACAGGGGCAGGATAAGCAGTACACTTGTAAGAGTTAAGAAGAGCTACGGCTGATTAATATTGATGTTTGGCAGAACTAACACAATTCTGTAAAACAATTAACTATTTACAAATAAATTTGAAATAAAAAAGAGTTAAGAAGAGTATGTAAAATTTGAAGAATAAGGGATGTAAGGTCAAAGAACAGAATGAAGACCTCATGTGAGATCAGTAAGAGGTATCCTGAGGCGTGTGTGTGTGTGTGTGTGTGCGCGCACGCACACATGCATAAATAAACTTGATGATTTTGGTAATGGGTAAATTGGAGGGTTTAAGGACCCATGGAGACTCATATCATTTTTCTGCTTGTCTGAGACAGACTGACTGATTTCAGTGTGGCTTCAGGGTCCATTGGGCCAGATGGATGACTGGAAAATGCAGGAAAAAAAAAAAAGTAATTAAACTTCAATTTTCTGCTCCATGGCCTGATCACCTGAGTGTCACAATGAAAATGTGTCCCAGGAAGTTATCAAGGTCATACACTTTGGGTATTTAAAAGGTCAGTTTTGGTATCCACATTTCACAGGTGGTTACATTAAAATATGCATTCCTCTTCTAGACTGCAGGAACTGGGATTAAGAGTCTAATACTCTTCAATTCCAGTCTAGACCTCTTCCAGGTAATAAATAACAAAATAACAACAAAAGAATATATTAAAACATGTATGAGTTTCGTGTAAATGCAATGTGCTTAGAATCTTCTAGTGACATTTAATATATATGAACTATACAAAGTGTATGTGTAAGCAAATATCTCATAGAATGTGTTCACAAAGAGCAAGGGCCCTAGAAACACTGCTAGTGGGTTTATTTCACTAGAAATCGATCCATTATCATTCTTTTTCTGCCTCTGAGCATTTCATAAATCAATTGAAATAAACATATTGAAAGAAAAAATTCCCATTACCAATGCCTGCCACGAATCTTGCCAAATGCATCATCTAATATTGGATGTCATATTACAGTCCAATCCAACGAGTAGAAACATGTTTCAAAAACAGTTTGGGAGTGAGCAATCAATATTAACTTGTTGGACCCTAATGTGTTTTTGTGAATGATTATAAATAGAACAACTCACTGCAGGGAATTTTTTCTCTAAGCTTATAGATGAAAAATGGCAACTGGTTAACAAGGTCTTCTTGCATAAGTAAGAAGGGGGTTTTCACTGCCAGGAAAAAATTATCTGCTGGGTTTTAGAGTCCCTTCCTAGATTTCACAATTTCTAAGGCTATTTTTATGATAAGAATGATAAAGAGATGTCTGAGGATAAATGAAGTTTTCAAGTGGGGAAGGACAGAAACTCTGAAGGATTACAATAGTTTATTTCATTATGAAATCTATTAAAAAGAACAAAAATATTCCCGTGTAAATTAGAAAGCACTTTCAAGTAAGACCCTTTTAATTTTCTAGTTTCTGGGGCAAAAAGTACCTTGGGTGGTCTCTGTACTTTATACTGTTATGATGCACTGGATGAAAAGGATTTTAGTATGGGCACAGATGCTACTGTAATAATTTAAATAAAGCAAGTAAGTGAAAATTTCAAAACCTTCAATTAAGCAGATCATTTCTTCTCACTGTAGTACATACTGGCTATTGTTTTGTTTGGCTTCATAATATTCATCGAGTTATTATCTCATCCTATTTCACATTCTCTTATTATTGAACATATTTGTCCTTAATAATTCCCCAACTCATACACAGATTTTGGAATTATATAAATAATATTATAAATGTTTACTCCCTCTCCTATCTTTTGTATGTCCATTCAAAAGCAAACATTGTCTGAATATTGTCTACATATTTTAAATTTTTATCAAATATTAAATCTAAATCATATAGTATTTGGTTATATTAATACTCGTTTTAATCCTAAATAGTATCACACTAAGTGAAGTAAGCTAGGCAGAGAGACAAACATCATATTATATTACTTATACGTGGAATTAAAAGAATGATACAAATGAACTTATTTACAAAACAGAAATAGACTCACAGACATAGAAACTTATGATTACCAAAGGAGAGGGCAGGGCAGGGGTAAATTAGGAGTCTGAGATTAAAATACACATTACTATATATAAAATAGATAATCAACAAAGGACCTACTGCATAGCAGAGCGAACTATACTCAATATTTTGTAATAACCTATAATGGGAGAGAATGTAAAAAAAGAATATATATTTCAGTTCAGTTCAGTTCAGTCGCTCAGTCATGTCCAACTCTTTGCGACCCCATGAATCGCAGCATGC
>SJYA01005451.1:0-31955 GCA_006410615.1 Neotragus moschatus
TTCCATCACCTCCACTAGCTTTGTTCCTAGCGATGCTTTCTAAGGCCCACTTGACTTCACATTCCAGGACGTCTGGCTCTAGATTAGTGATCATATCATCATGATTATCCAGGTCGTGAAGATCTTTTTTGTACAGTTCTTCCTATTCTTTTTATGCCTTTATATTAATTTATATGTCTCATATATTTTTTCATCTATCTACACACATACATATTATACACAACCAGAGCAAAGTAGGATTGAAATGGCTGTTTAATATAGCCAAAGAGATGTCTATGGAACATACTAAGGACACATGTGAATTTTGCTGGAGAATATGTTTCAACATACAGTAGAGAGCCATTTTGAGTTCTTGAATATAGGAAAGGGTGGAGTCACAAGAGAAGTTTCTACTAAAGACTAACAAATGGATGCAGGGACTTTTTATTATTCCTCCAATGGCACTATAATATTAACCAAAATGTCAGACTCTGAAGTTACATATGCCAGGATTTGAATTTTGTCCCTTCCACTGAAGACTGCATATAAAGACAAGTTACTTTACCTCTCTAAGCCTTAGTCTCCTCATTTTTTATGTGTAGGAAAAAAATAACATCTACTACATAGAGTAGTTGCAGGAGTAAAATAATATGTGTAAAAAGCATTCCCTGATAGCTAAGATTCCCTGACAGCTCAGTTGGTAAAGAATCAGCCTGCAATGCAGGCAACACCAGTTTGATTGCTGGGTTGGGAAGATCCACTAGAGAAGGGATAGACTACTAATTCCAAAATTTCTGGGCTTCCCTGGTGACTTAGCTGGTAAAGAATCTGCCTACAATGCGGGAGATCTGGGTTCAGTCTCTGGGTTGGGAAGATTCCCCAGAGAAGAAAACAGTTACCCATGCCAGTATTCTGGCCTGGAGAATTCCATGGACTGTATAGTCCATGGGTTGCAAAGAGTTGGACACAACTGAGTGACTTAGGCAAAAGTATTTAGCAGAGATTCTAGCACTTAGTAAATATTCAGAGAAAGATAACTATTCTTACACTTATATGAAAACAATATTTTAGGGCATCTGCTTTGGTAGGTGGAACAGAAAGAAAATATTTGAGCTAAGAGCAATTAAAAATATTTTTCTTTTAGAAATCTGGACATGGGGCTTAAAGTGTTTGCCTGGATGTTGGATACTGAAGATGGAAAACAAACAATGGGATTCAGAAACAGTGTGAAACTAAAAACAGCTGGTCAAGATTCAAGTTAAATTTTGAAAGCCTAGTGGTGATGCCATTAGCTGAAATGGAAATCTGAGAATATTTAGATTATGAATTATCATGAAAGTGTTTGTCACCATTGTGTTGCCTACTAGATTAAGATGTTCTGGAAGAGCTGACTTTGAAATGCATCACCAATTTACAAATAAAGGTATTAACCAAAAAAAAAAAAAAAAAAAAACACAACAACTTTTAGAGTCTTATTCCATGTACTGTTATTTGAAGAACTGAGAAGCAATTCTCTCTGCCTTGTCAAAATCCAGTGCTATAGAAAATGGTGACAGTTCTTGGAAACTTCTGCACAAACTCTTTGATTAGATCTTTTAGGTTTGCTTCTTTCGTTTTGGCCAAGATTTACACTAGCCAATCAGTGTAAAGATTGGAAATTTTGCTTATACAATTTGTTTCAAATCTGATTTATTTCTGAAATCATAAAAACAATGAAGGAATTTTATATCCATTGCCTGAGAAATTTTATATTTAAAATTCTATTCCTATTTATTAGCATAAGGGGTTATTTTATAGAAATGTGTCTTTTTTAAAAAACACGCAAAGTCAGGGTAAAACAACAATTTATTTATGTGTAATTTTGACAAATTATCCTCCCTCTGATCTTTATCATATTCCTATAATTTTCAAAGTAAGTTTCTACTTTATGTCAATCTTGCAACATGGAAATGATTTTTGACTGGTTAGGACATATTAAGCTACAGTAACAAATAGCTTCTCAAATTTCAGTGGATTACATGTTAACAACTTCTAGGGCTAATATTTAGGTTGGCAGGATGATTTTTTTCTACCCAATCATTCAAAACTCAGGTTAATGGCAACTCTGTCACCTTCAACCCATGGTTTCCAGAACTATTCTGATATCATTTTCCCAAAAAGACATACACATCTGTCAACAGGCACATGAAAAGATGCTCAACATCACTAATCATCAGGAAAATGTAAATTAAAACCACTGTGAGGTATCACCTCACACCTGCCACAATGGCTATTATCAAGAGGACAACTATTGAGTATTGGCAAGGATGTGCAGAAATAGCAGCCCTTGTGCACTGTTGGTGGAAATATAATTTGGTGCAGCCACTGTGGAAACTAGTATGGAGGATTCTCAAAAATATAAAAATAGAACTATCATATGATTCTGGGCATTTATCCAAAAAAAATAAAAACACTAATTTGAAATGATACATGCACCCTTCTGTTCATTGTAGCATTATTTACATATACTAAATAAAAGGCAATAAATTTATAATAAGAGCAAATAAATTTATGTTGATAAATAATTATATATAACATATAAATAATATATATATAATGGAATATTGTTCTTTATATGCTAAGTCATGTCTGATTCTTTTGTGACCCCATATACTGTGGCCTGCCAGGCTTCTCTGTCCATGGGATTCTCAAGGCAAGAATACTGAAGTAGTTTTGCAGGCCCTTCTTCAGGTAAAGGAAGCCAGTCAAAGACCAATATTATATGATCTCATATGTGGAATCTAAAAAACCAAAACAAATGAACAAAAATAACTAAACAGAAACAGAGGGCATAAATACAGAGAATAAATAGGTGTTTGTCAGAGGAGAGGAGGCCAGGTGGTAAGAGTGAAATAAGTGAGGGAGATTAAGAGGTACAAACTTATGTTACAAAATAAATGAGTCACATGTCTCTTTCTTTCATTTGTTTTTGTCAGTAAAATAACTCTTCTTCCACTCTGTGCCTCTTTGAACTGGGAGCAAAAATCTAATCTATAGCTTAATATTCCCAGTATTAGAAAGTTAAGCCAGACTCTGGAATGAGGACTGTGTCAGCAATCTCCAGAGATCTTGGATGTGCTGAAGTTCTTTTAGAATCTCCAGAGAAGTATTTATTTTCACTTATCTCTAATCAAATTACCTCTCCTTAAGCACCAGTATTTGAGATAAATTTTTTTATAAAATTAATATGACAGTCATAAAAAATGATGTAAGACACACGCCATAACTTGAATGGGTCTTAAAGACATTATGCTAGATTAGAGAGGCCACAGAAGTCTGTGTATTAGGATTTCATTTATATAAAAGGTCCAGTATAGAGAAATTTATAGAGAATGGAAGTAGATTAGTGGTTGTTTAGGGAAGTGAGCAGGGAATGAGGGGTGGTAAGTAGAAGGGTGATAGCTAAAGGTTTTTCGTTCTGAGGTGATAAAAATACTCTAAAATTGATCGAGGTGTTGGTTGCACATACTAGTTCATATGTTGGTCACGTGTGAGTATACGAAAATCTACTGAGTTGTATGCTTCAAATTAGAGAATTGCAATGTGAATTATATATATACAAAATATTTACCAGATATTCTCTGTGGGCAAGATATTGAGCTATGTATAAAGTGTTAATTCAGTCAATGGATTTTTCTGCAATTATTTTTAAAAGTATTATTTTGAAGCCTATATGATAATCTAAAAATGCATTTATGATTTTTTTTCTTTATTTTTTAATTTAATAACTTGAATTTTTTTTAATCTGGAAAGACTATTTTTAATGAATATCAGACATATAGGATAAAATAATGGATACACATGTGCCCATCACCCAAATTAAGAAACAAGAATCAAAAACACAGATGAAATCCCTTATGTTTGAAATTCCTGAGATAGTTCAATGTCTTTAAAATCCTAGCTAGGCAGACTTCACATAGGACATGTCTTGGTTTGGGCTGCTATCACATAGTATCAAACACTCGGTGGATTTTATATAACAGAAATTTATTTCTCATAGTGCTGGGGGTGGGGAAGTTCAAGATCAAGGTGCCTGTACAATCAGTGTCTAGTGAGGGTCTTCTTCCAGGTTCATAGGTGGCAGTTGCCTCTTCTCACTATATTCTCACAGGATGGAATGGATGAGGGACCCCTTTGGGGTTTCTTTTAGAAGAGCACTAATCCCATTCTTTTGTTGTTCTTTAAATTTTATTTTTAACTGGAGGATAATTACTTTACAATATTGGATGGTTTCTGCCATATGTCAATACGAATCAGTCACAGGCATACACATGTCCCCTTCCTCTTAAAAACTTCTTCCTGCCTCCCTCCCCCTCCCACACCTCTACATTGTCACAAACACTGGCTTTGGGTTCCCTGCATCATACAGCAAATTACCACTGCCCGAGGTCAGGGGTGGTGGCCAAGAGGAGCTACCACACGGCCGAGGTCAGGGGAGGCAGCTGAGAGGAGCTACCCCATGTCCAAGGAGCAGTGGCTGTGCAGGCGCAGTAAGGCCAAGAGGAGCTGCTCTACGTTCACGGTCAGAAGGGGAGGCCATGAGAAGATACCCCTCGTCCAAGGTAACAGAAACCCAAGTAAGACTGTAGGTGTTATGAGAGGGCCAGAGGGCAGACACACTGAAACCATAAACACAGAAAACTAGCCAATCTGATCACACAGACCACAGCCTTGTCTAACTCAGTGAAACTAAGCCATGCAGTGTGGGGCCACCCAAGATGAGAGGGTCATGGACAAGAGGTCTGACAGAATGTGATCCACTGGAGAAGGGAATGGCAAACCACTTCAGTATTCTTGCCTTAAGAACCCCATGAACAGTATGAAAAGGCAAAATGGTAGGATACTGAAAGGAGAACTCCCTGGGTCGGTAGTTGCCCAATATGCTACTGGAGATCAGTGGAGAAATAACACCAGAAAGAATGAAGGGATGGAGCCAAAGCAAAAACAGTACCCAGTTGTGGATGTGATTGGTGATAGAAGCAGTGTCTGATGCTGTAATGAGCAATATTGCATAGGAACATGGAATGTCAGGTCCACAAATGAAGGCAAATTGGAAGTGGTAAAACAGGAGATGGCAAGAGTGAACATCAACATTCTAGGAAACAGAGAACTAAAATGGACTGGAATGGGTGAATTTAACTCTGATGATCATTATACCTACTACTGTGGCCAGGAATCCCTTAGAAGAAATGGAGTAGCCATCATGGTCAACAAAAGAGTCCGAGATGCAGTACTTGGATGCAATCTCAAAAACGACAGAATGATCTCTGTTCATTTCCAAGGCAAACCATTCAATATCACGGTAATCCAAGCCTATGCCCCAACCAGTAACACTGAAGAAGCTGAAGTTGAATGGTTCTATGAAGATCTACAAGACCTTTTAGAACTAACATACCAAAAAGATATCCTTTTCATTATAGGGGACTGGAATGCAAAAGTAGAAAGTCAAGAAACACCTGGAGTAACAGGCAAATTTAGCCTTGGAGTATGGAATAAAGCAGGGCAAAAGCTAATAAAGTTTTGCCAAGAGAACTCACTGGTCATAGCAAACACCCTCTTCCAACAATACAAGAGAAGACCCTACACATGGACATCACCAGATGGTCAACACTGAAATCAGATTGATTCTATTCTTTGCAGCCAAAGATGGAGAAGCTCTATACAGTCAACAAAAACAAGACCAGGAGCTGACTGTGGCTCAGATCATGAGCTCCTTATTGCCAAATTCAGACTTAAATTGAAGAAAGTAGGGAAAACCACTAGACCATTCAGGTATGACCTAAATCAAATCCCTTATGATTATACAGTGGAAGTGAGAAATAGATTTAAGGGCCTAGATCTGATAGATAGAGTGCCTGATGAACTATGGAATGAGGTTCGTGACATTGTACAGGAGACAGGGATCAAGACCATCCCCATGGAAAAGAAATGCAAAAAAGCAAAATGGCTGTCTGGGGAGGCCTTACAAATAGCTGTGAAAAGAAGAGAAGCGAAAAGCAAAGGAGAAAAGGAAAGATATAAGCATCTGAATGCAGAGTTCCAAAGAATAGCAAGAAGAGATAAGAAAGCCTTCTTCAGCGATCAATGCAAAGAAATAGAGGAAAACAACAGAATGGGAAAGACTAGAGATCTCTTCAAGAAAATTAGAGATACCAAGGGAACATTTCATGCAAAGATGGGCTCGATAAAGGACAGAAATGGTATGGACCTAACAGAAGCAGAAGATATTAAGAAGAGGTGGCAAGAATACACAGAAGAACTGTACAAAAAAGAGCTTCATGACCCAGATAATCACGATGGTGTGATCACTCATCCAGAGCCAGATATCCGAGAAGATGTGTATAAGAGACAGAGAGATGGCAAGAGTGAACATCAACATTCTAGGAATCAGCGAACTAAAATGGACTGGAATGGGTGAATTTAACTCAGATGACCATTATATATACTACTGTGGCCAGGAATCCCTTAGAAGAAATGGAGTAGCCATCATGGTCAACAAAAGAGTCCGAGATGCAGTACTTGGATGCAATCTCAAAAACGACAGAATGATCTCTGTTCATTTCCAAGGCAAACCATTCAATATCACGGTAATCCAAGCCTATGCCCCAACCAGTAACACTGAAGAAGCTGAAGTTGAATGGTTCTATGAAGATCTACAAGACCTTTTAGAACTAACATACCAAAAAGATATCCTTTTCATTATAGGGGACTGGAATGCAAAAGTAGAAAGTCAAGAAACACCTGGAGTAACAGGCAAATTTAGCCTTGGAGTATGGAATAAAGCAGGGCAAAAGCTAATAAAGTTTTGCCAAGAGAACTCACTGGTCATAGCAAACACCCTCTTCCAACAATACAAGAGAAGACCCTACACATGGACATCACCAGATGGTCAACACTGAAATCAGATTGATTCTATTCTTTGCAGCCAAAGATGGAGAAGCTCTATACAGTCAACAAAAACAAGACCAGGAGCTGACTGTGGCTCAGATCATTAACTCCTGATTGCCAAATTCAGAGTTAAATTGAAGAAAATGGGGAAAGCCACAAGACCATTCAGGTATGACCTAAATCAAATCCATTATGATTATACAGTGGAAGTAAGAAATAGATTTAAGGGACTAGATCTGATAGACAGAGTGCCTGAGGAACTATGGATCGAGATTTGTGACATTGCACAGGAGAAAGGGATCAAGACCATCCCATGGAAAAGAAAGGCAAAAAAGCAAAATGGCTGTCTGGGGAGGCTTTACAAATAGCTGTGAAAAGAAGAGAAGAAAAAAGCCAAGGAGAAAAGGAAAGATATACACATCTGAATGCAGAGTTTCAAAGAATAGAAAGGAGAGATAAGAAAGCCTTCCTCAGTGATCAGTGCAAAGAAATAGAGGAAAAAGACAGAACGGGAAAGACTAGAGATCTCTTCAAGAAAACTAGAGATACCAAGGGAACATTTCATGCAAAGTTGGGCTCGATAAAGGACAGAAATGGTATGGACATAACAGAAGCAGAAGATATTAAGAAGAAGTGGCAAGAATACACAGAAGAACTGTACAAAAAAGAGCTTCATGACCCAGATAATCACGATGGTGTGATCACTCACCTAGAGCCAGACATCCTGGAATGTGAAGTCAAGTGGGCCTTAGAAATCATCACTAGGAACAAAGCTAGTGGAGGTGATGAAATTCAAGTGGAGCTATTTCAAATCCTGAAAGATGATGCTGTGAAAGTGCTGCACTCAATATGCCAGCAAATTTGGAAAACTCAGCGGTGGCCACAGGACTGGAAAAGGTCAATTTTCATTCCAATCCCAAAGAAAGGCAAAGGCAAAGAATGCTCAAACTACCGCAAAATTGCACTCATTTCACACGCTAGTAAAGTAATGCTCAGAATTTTCCAAGCCAGTCTTCAGCAGTACGTGAACTGTGAACTTCCTGATGTTCCAGCTGGTTTTAGAAAAGTCAGAGGAACCAGAGATCAAATTGCCAACATTCACTGGATCATTGAAAAAGCAGAGAGTTCCAGAAAAACATCTATTTCTGCTTTATTAACTATGCCAAAGCCTTTGACTGTGTGGATTACAGTAAACTGTGGAAAATTCTGAAAGAGATGGGAATACCAGACCACCTGACTTGCCTCTTGAGAAACCTATATTCAGGTCAGGAAGCAACAGTTAGAACTGGACGTGGAACAACAGACTGGTTCCAAATAAGAAAAGGAGAACATCAAGGCTGTATATTGTCACCCTGTTTATTTAACTTATTTGCAGAGTACATCATGAGAAATGCTGGGATGGAAGACAGACAAGCTGGAATCAAGATTGCTGAGAGAAGTATCAATAAGCTCAGATATGCCAATGATACCACCCTTATGTCTCCATAAGTGAAGAGGAACTAAAGAGCATCTTGATGAAAGTGAAAAGAGGAGTGTGAAAAAGTTGGCTTAAAGCTCAACATTCAGAAAACGAAGATCATGGCACCCGGTCCCATCACTTCATGGGAAATAGATGGGGAAACAGTGTCAGACTTTATTTTTCTGGGCTCCAAAATCACTGCAGATGGTGACGGCACCCATGAAATTAAAAGATGCTTACTCCTTGGAAGGAAAGTTATGGCCAACCTAGACAGCATATTGCAAAGCAGAGACATTACTTTGCCAACAAAGATCCGTCTAGTCAAGGCTATGGTTTTTCCAGTGGTCATGTATGGATGTGAGAGTTTGCGGGAGTCCAGCTCCAGCAGCCAGGGAATCAGCCTGAAGGGGTGAGTGGTGTTGGCAGATGATGATGTAGCCTCTGACTCATAGTATGGAACTACCTGTTTATTTCAAGCTTCAGGTTTTCTTTTATACTTTGACAAAAGCATTAGGTCAGAGGTTTGACATTTTTAGTTTCCCCTACCCAGATTTACTGTGTCCAGAAATCATTGTTGCCCTGCAAACAGAACTCCTGCTTCAACGATTTTCTCAGAATTGGCTTTACTATCTATTATCTACTTTCTCTTATGTGTCCTATACTTAACTTGAGATTACATTATAACTCATGCAACATTCCTCAGTTTATTTCTTATCTTTCTAAATCCTGTTTGCCCGAATCTTAAGATCAGTATCTCCTTAAAAGGCTTCTAGCTATTCTTAATTATTCCTAAACCCTAAACTAGCAAACTACTTTTGCCATAAATATTTCCCTCACAAACAAGTTTCAGAAAACAGTCCTTCCCATGGCCTCAAGCTGTGGCCTATGTGCTCATCTGGGGACATTCTTTGTAAAGATCCTTGAACAAATGTCAATGGTTATTTTATAGATTATTTTCTGGGCACAACTGCAGAAGGCTTTGTGCTTTCTCATGCTTCTCTCAAGCACCTTAACATTCTTTTCAGCCAATTCAGTCAAAGAAAGGAAAGAACAAGTCAGAATCACAAGGCCTAACTCCTTCATCCCAGAACAGTGCCTGCAAGATGAGGAGAGGAGGTTGGGGCCATGCCTCCATTTTGTCAGTAGTGCCTAGTGCATCTCCTGACAAGAGTTGGAGTGTGATGAAAGCTGAGCACTGAAGANTCAGCCAATTCAGTCAAAGAAAGGAAAGAACAAGTCAGAATCACAAGGCCTAACTCCTTCATCCCAGAACAGTGCCTGCAAGATGAGGAGAGGAGGTTGGGGCCATGCCTCCATTTTGTCAGTAGTGCCTAGTGCATCTCCTGACAAGAGTTGGAGTGTGATGAAAGCTGAGCACTGAAGAATTAATGCTTTTGAACTGTGGTGTTGGAGACGACTCTTGAGAGTGCCTTGGACTGCAAGGAGATCCAATCAGTCCATCCTAGAGGAGATCAATCCTGGGTGTTCATTGGGAGGACTGATGCTAAAGCTGAAACTCCAATATTTTGGCCACCTCATGTGAAGAGTTGACTTGTTGGAGAAGACTCTGATGCTGGGAGGGTTTGGGGGCAGGAGGAGAAGGGGACAGCAGAGAATGAGATGGCTGGATGGCATCACTGACTTGATGGACATGAGTTTGAGTGAACTTCGGGAGTTGATGATGGACAGGGAGGCCTGGCGTGTCATGATTCATGAGGTCGCAAAGAATCGGACACGACTGAGCAACTGAACTGATCTATTAGACACATGATAATATACATGTTTCAATCTACTCTCTGAAGCATCCCACCGATTTCCTCCCCGACTATGACCAAAAGTCTGTTCTTTATGTCTGCGTCTCCTTTGCTGCCCTGCAAGTAGGATCATGAGTACTGTTTTTCTAGATTCCATATATATGCACTAATATATGATACGTACCTTTCTCTTTCTGACTTACTTCACTCTGTTTAATAGGCATCAGTTTCATCCAGCTCATTAGGATTGACTCAAATACAATCTTATTCTTTCTTGCATATGTATCACAACTTCCTTATCCATTCATCTGCCAAAGGACAGCTAGGTTACTTCCATGTCCTGGCTATTGCAAATAGTGCTGCAGTGAACACTGGGGTACATGTGTCCTTTTCAATTATTATTTCCTGAGGGTATATGCCCAGTAGTGGGATTGTTGGATCACACATTAGTTTTATTCATAGTTTTTTTCAAGAATCCTCATACTGTTCTCCACAGTGGCTGTATCAATTTGCATTCCTATAAACAGTGCTAGAGGGTTCCCTTTTCTCCACACCCTCTCCAACATTTATTGTTTGCAGACTTTTTCAGGATGGCAATTTCTCACTGGTGTGAGATGATACCTTGCCATTTTGATTTGATTTCTCTAATGAGAGCAATGTTGAGCAGCTTTGCTTGTGTTTATTAACCATCTGAATGTCCTCTTTGGGCTTCCCTGGTGGCTCAGACAGTATAGAATATGTCTTATTTGGAGAAATGTCTGTTTCAGTTTTCTGTCTGCTTCTTGCTTGGGTTGTTTGTTTTTCTGGTATTGAACTACATGAACTGCTTGATATTTTGGAGAACATTCCATTGTCAGTTGTTCCATTTGCATTTATTAATATTTTCTCCCATTCTGAAAGTTGTCTTTTCACCATGCTTATAGTTTCTTTCATTGTACAAAAGCTATTATGCTTAATTAGGTTCCATTTGTTTAATCTTGTTTTTATTTCCATTACTCTAGGAGGTGAGTCTTGCTGTGATTTATGTCAAAGAGTGTTCTGCCTATGTTTTTGTCTAGGAGTTTTAGAGTGCCTGGCCTTACATTTAGGGCTTTAATCCATTTTGAGTTTATTTTTGTATATGATGTTAGTAAGTGTTCTAATGTCATTCTTTTAAATGTAGCTGTCCAATTTTTGAAGCACCATTTATTGAAGAAACTGTCTTTTCTCCATTGTATATTTTTGCCTCCTTTGTCAAAGATTAAGATACCCATAGGTGCCTATAGATAAACTGGGCTTTCTATCTTGTTCCATTGGTTTATATTTCTATTTTTGTACCAGTGCCATACTGTTTTGATGACTATAGCTTTGTAGTATAGTCTGAAATCAGGAAGGTTGATTCCTCCAGTTCTATTATTTTTTCTCAAGATTGCTTTGGCTATTTGGGGGTCTTTTGTGTTTCCATGCATGCATGCATGCTAAGTCGCTTCAATCCAAGTATATGGTATATCTCTCCATCTGTTTGTATCATTTTTGAATTCTTTCATCAGTGCCTTATAAGTTTCTGAGCACAGATCTTTTGTCCTTTTAGGTAGGATTATTCCTAGGTAGTTTATTTGTTTTGCTGCAATGGTTAATAGGATCGTTTTAATTCCTCTTTCAGATTTTTTAATATTAGTGTATAGGAGTTCAAAGGATTTCTGTGTATTAATTTTGTATCCTGCAACTTTACTGTTTGCTTTTATATTGCTTTTAGCCAATTTGTGTCTTTTGCTTGGAGCATTTAGCCCATTTACATTTCAGGTAATTCATGATATATATGACCCTATTGTTGTTTGCTTTATTACTTGGGTTTGTTTTGTAGGCCTTTTCTTTTTGTATTACCTGTGTATAGAAGTTTCTTTAGCATTTGTTGAAGAGCTAATTTGGTGGTGCTGAATTCTCTTAACTTTTGCTTGTCTGTAAAGCATTTGATTTCTCCTTCAAACCTGAATGTGATCCTTGCTGGATAGAGTAATCTTGGTTGTAGGTTTTCCCCTTTCATCACTTTAAGTATATCCTGCCATTCCCTTCTGGCCTGCAGAGTTTCTGTTGAAAGATCAGCTGTTAGTCTTATGGAGATCCTTTTGTATGTTATTTATTGCTTTTCTCTTGCTACTTTTAGTATTTTTGTGTGTGTGTTTAATTTTTTTTAGTTTGATTAGTATGTATCTTGGTGTACTTCTTGGGTTCATCTTGTATGTAACTCTCTGGGCTTCTTGGACTTGGGTGGCTATTTCCTTTCCCATATTTAGGAAGATTTTGACTATAATCCTTCAAATATTTTCTCATGCCCTTTCCTTTTGTCTTCTTCTCTGAGACTCCTATAATTCAAATGTTGGGGATGCTTAATATTGTCCCAGAGGTCTCTGAGACTCAACTCGTTACTTTGTATTCTTTATTGGGCTCTGCTTCAGTTATTTCAACCATTCTATATATTCAGTTCAGTTCAGTTCAGTCGCTCAGTTGTGTCCAACCCTTTGCAACCCCATGAATCGCAGCAAGCCAGGCCTCCCTGTCCATCACCAACTCCTGGAGTTCACTCAGACTCATGTCCATCGAGTCAGTGATGCCATCAAGCCATCTCATCCTCGGTCGTCCCCTTCTCCTTCTGCCCCCAATTGCCCCCAGCATCAGAGTCTTTTCCAATGAGTCAACTCTTCCCATGAGGTGGCCAAAGTACTGGAGCTTCAGCTTTAGAGTCATTCCTTCCAGAGAAATCCCAGAGTTGATCTCCTTCAGAATAGACTGGTTGGATCTCCTTGCAGTCCAAGGGACTCTCAAGAGTCTTCTCCAACACCGCAGTTCAAAAGCATCAATTCTTCGGTGCTCAGCCTTCTTCACAGTCTATCTCTCACATCCATACAAGACCACAGGAAAAACCATAGCCTTGACTAGACGGACCTTAGTCGGCAAAGTAATGTCTCTGCTTTTGAATATGCTATCTGGGTTGGTCATAACTTTTCTTCCAAGGAGTAAGCGTCTTTTAATTTCATGGCTGCAGTCATCATCTGCAGTGATTTTGGAGCCCCCAAAAATAAAGTCTGATACTGTTTCCAGTTTCCCCATCTGTTACAACTCACCTATCCATTCTTCTGCCTCATTTATTCTGCTGTTGGTTCTTTCTAGTTCAGTTCAGCCAGAGTCATGTCCAACTCTTTGTGACTCCATGGATAGAGCATGCCAGGTTTCCCTGTCTATCACCAATTCCCAGAGCTTGCTCAAACTCATGTCTATTAAGTCAGTGATGCCATCCAACCATCTCATCCTCTGTCATCCCCTTCTCTTTCTGCCTTCAATCTTTTCCAGCATCAGGGTCTTTCCCAATGGGTCAGTTCTTCACATCAAATGGCCAAAGTATTGGNAGAGCATGCCAGGTTTCCCTGTCTATCACCAATTCCCAGAGCTTGCTCAAACTCATGTCTATTAAGTCAGTGATGCCATCCAACCATCTCATCCTCTGTCATCCCCTTCTCTTTCTGCCTTCAATCTTTTCCAGCATCAGGGTCTTTCCCAATGGGTCAGTTCTTCACATCAAATGGCCAAAGTATTGGAGTTTCAGCTTCAGCATCAGTCCTTCCAATGAATATTCAGGACTGATTTCCTTTAGGATGGACTTGCTGGATCTCCATGCACTCCAAGGGACTCTCAAGAGCTTTTACCAACACCACAGTTCAAAAGCATCAGAAAGGAGACCCAAAACACAATATACTGGTTTTCTCCAGTGTTTTGTTTTGTGTGTTTTTTTTTCTCTCTCTTTATTTATTTATTAATTTTTTACTTTACAATACTGTATTGGTTTTGCCATACATTGACATGAATCCACCACGGGTGTACATGAGTTCCCAATCCTGAACCCCCCTCCCACCACCCTCCCCATATCATCTCTCTGGGTCATCCCAGTGCACCGGCCCCAAGCATCCTATATCCTGTATCGAATCTAGACTGGTGATTCATTTCTTACATGATAGTATCCATGTTTCAATGCCATTCTTCCAAATCATCCCACGCTTTCCCTCTCCCACAGAGTCCAAAAGTCTGTTCTACACATTTGTATAGAACAGACTTTTGGACTCTCCAGTGTATTTTTAACCTTAGTTCTCGCATTTTTAATTGCTCATTGTTTATTCTTTAATTTTTCTAGGTTATTCCTAAACATTTCTTGCATCTTCTCAGCCCATGCCTCCAGTCTATTTATCCGTGCTTCTATTTTATTTTCAAGATTTGGATCATCTTTACTATCATTCCTCTGAATTCTTTTTCAGTTAAACTGCCTATTTCCTCTTTGCTTGGTCTTCTGGGTTTTTGCAACATTCCTTCATCTGCTGCATATTTCTCTGTCTTTTCATTTTAATTTACTGTATTTGAGTGTCTCCTTTCTGTTTGCTCGAAGGTTATAGTTCCTCTTAGTTGTGGAGTCTGCTCCTTATGGGTGTGGTTAGGCCAATGCCTTATGAAGGTTTCCTGGTTGGGGAGACTTGTGACTGTGTTCTGGTGGATGGATCTGGGTCTAATCTTTCTGAAGAGCAGTGCTATGTCCAGTCATGTGTTTGAGGTTGTCTATGGGTTCAGCACAGCTTTGGGCAGCCTGTCCACTAATGTGCAGGGTTGTGTTTCTGTTTTCCTGAAGGATTGGTATGGGGCAGTTGGCACTGGACCTTGCTGCCTTTTGGGTGGGGCTTGGTCTTAGTTTGAGATGAAGGTTTTGGGGAGGGCTCTTGCCTATTCATGTTACATGGGGTCAGGTGTTCCAAAGTCCTGAAGTTGAGTCTCTTTCCTCTACTGTTCAGGCCCTACCCCTACTGTAGCATCAAGACTTCATAGGCCACACAGCACAGAAGACAAAACTCCCAGACAAACAGTGGAACAAATCTCAGTAGCCAGGAACACCCAAAAAGGTTCACACACTTATAAAGAAAAGAGAGAAGGAGAAAAGGGGGAAAAAAGATGATAAAAGAGGGGTCAAATAGAAGAGTAATAGTCAAATCAGACCAATAATCAACTCCTAAGTGAAAATGGATACTAAATATTAGACTCTAAATCATATAAAATTATAAACAAAAGATCAAAAGCCAAAGACATGGAAAAAAAAAATAGACCCTCAAAGATGTAAAATCAAAAACAAAATATCAAATCATGAAATTTATTTTAAAAATAAGATGTTTTCTTAAAGTAGGAAGAAGTAGGTTATACAAAATAAAAAAGGAGTAACAAAGAACCATATTAGGACAATATGAGAAAAAAAGGGGGAAAAAAGGTGGAGAGAATATGTATAGATTTGTAGTGAGAGAAATGTCCAAGTGATTCCTGGTTCCTTATTTGCCTACTCAGAAAGTACTCCAATATATTTAAGAAGGTTTCTGAACCTATTGTGGGCAGTGTGGGTTCAGCTAAGACTCAGGACTTCCCTTGCTCCAGCTTCTACATTCATGCATGCAAAGTCACTTCAGTGGTGTCCAACTCTTTGTGACCCTACAGCCGATAGCCCGCCAGGCTCCTCTCTCCATGGGATTCTCCAGGAAAGAATGCTGGACTGGGTTTTCATGCCCTTCTCCAGGAGGTCGTCCCAACTCATGGATTGAACCCATATCTCCTACAGCTCCTGTATTGCAGGCAGACTCTTTACTACTGAGCCACAGGGGAAGCCCCACTCCAGCTTATGCTTGAGCCCCACTCCAGCTTATGCTCTCAGTCTACAGTTGCCCCTAAAGCACACAGATTTAGGCTAATTGTGGAAATTTAAACCTGTCGCTTTCAGGGCGTTTTCTCCTTCTTTACTTTGCTCATGCAACCCCTGGTGTTTCACTTCGGTTTGGATACCAGTTCTGTTTTTTAAGTCTCTCTCCAGTGTTGGTTGTCTGCCCAGACACCAGGGGGCAAATGCTGTTTATTAGGGCGTACTTGCTAGTTGAAGTTGAACGGTTCTATGAAGACCTATAAGACCTTCTAGAACTAACAACAACAAAAAAAAGATGTCCTCTTCATTATAGGGGACTGGAATACAAAAGTAGGAAGTCAAGAGATACCTGGAGAAACAGGCAAATTTGGCCTTGGAGTACAAAATTAAGCAGGGCAAAGCCTAATAGAGTTGTGCCAAGAGAATGCATTGGTCATAACAAACACCCCATTCCAACAACACAAGAGAAGACTCTACACATGGACATCACCAGATGGTCAATACCCAAATCAGATTGATTATATTCCTTGCAGCCAAAGATGAAGAAGCTCTATACAGTCAGCAAAAACAAGACTGGGAGCTGACTGTGGCTCAGATCATGAATTCCTTAATACCAAATTCAGACGCAAAGTGAAGACAGTAAGAAAAACCACTAGATCATTCAGGTATGACCTAAGTCAAATCCATTATGATTATACAGTGGAAGTGAGAAATAGATTCAAGGGATTAGATCTGTTAGATAGAATACCTGAAGAACTATGGACAGAGGTTTGTGACATTGTACAGGAGGCAGAGATCAAGACCACCTCCAAGAAAAAGAAGTGCAAAAAGGGAAAATGGTTGTCTGAGGGGGCATTACAAATAGATGTGAAAAGAAGAGAAGCAAAAAGCATGGGAGAAAAGGAAAGATATACACATTTGAATGCAGATTTCCAAAGAATATTACAGAGAGATAAGAAAACTTTCTTCAGTGATCAATGCAAAGAGATAGAGGAAAACAATAGAATGGGAAAGACTAGAGATCCCATCAAGAAAATCAGAGATACCAAGGGAACATTTCATGCAAAGATGGGCACAATAAAGGACAGAAATGGAAAGGACCTAACAGAAGCAGAAGATATTAAGAAAAGGTGGCAAGAATACACAGAACTATACAAAAAAGATCTTTAGGACTCAGATAATCACGATGGTGTGATCACTCACCTAGAGCCAGACATCCTGGAATGTGAAGCCACGTGGGCTTTAGGAAACATCACTACAAACAAACCTAGTGGAGGTGATGGAATTCCAGTTGAGCTATTTCAAATCCTGAAAGATGAAGCTGTGAAAGTGCTGCATTCAATATGTCAGCAAATTTGGAAACCTCAGGAGTGGCTATAGGACTTCTTTTCAAGGTTCTTACTACAATACTTTTGTTACGTTTTGCACAGTAATTGGTGAGAAGAAATGTTTTCCCAGTAGAACTATTGATTCTGTGTGGCTGTTGATTTGATACAGCTTGCAAGACAAAGCTGCTGCTGCTGCTGCTAAGTCACTTCAATTGTGTCCGACTCTGTGCGACCCCATAGACGGCAGCCCACCAGGTTCCCCTGTCCCTGGGATTCTCCAGGCAAGAACACTGAAGTGGGTTGCCATCTACTCAGGTGTTTTTGTTGGTTTACGATCATTACCAACCTGAGTTCAGTTCAGTTCAGTTCAGTCGCTCAGTCGTGTCCGACTCTTTGCGACCCCATGAATCGCAGCACGCCAGGCCTCCCTGTCCAACACCAACTCCTGGACTTCACTCAGTGCGGGGGGAAGGGGGGTCCAGCCTCCGCGGGGGTCCAGGGGTCTGGCGGGATGAACGGCGTTGGTGGAGAACAAGAATGGAGACTGGCCTCAGGGACACAGCCGATTTTATTGAACAAGCACGGAGACTGGCCTCATGGATGCAGCCAAATCCACTGAATGGAGACTGGCCTCAGGGACACAGCCAAATTTACCAAACGGAGACTGGCCTCAGGGACACAGACAATTTAATGAATCCTCCCCTTAATCTCTCTTTTAGACTTTATATCCCTTTTTTAATATCAATCATTAACAATAGGCCATCATTTTTCTTTCTTTCTTATCACTAGGTAGCAATCTNAAAAAAAACTGTTACAGAGGAGAAGGTAAAGATGTTGGAACAGGAGGAAAGAGAATCCCAATGAAAATATCAAAAATACATCTACATGTGGAACAGTTCTCACTGAAAAGTAACTGGAGACTGGCAGAAAGACTCTGCACAACCAAGGTTGTAAGATGAGCCACAGAAAATCAGGTAGGAAGGGAAGAGAATCAGTCAGATCTGGCCTATGAACCTGGAAGGGGACTTAGAGGAAAAGGGAGATTACAGAGATCCTCCTGTGGTAGTGAGATTCGAACCAGATATTGGGTGTACCAGCCCTGGGAACCAACAGAGGGAAGATGAGCCCCTTTGGTGGGTTGGAGGGCCAGTGGGACTAATAGGAAGTCTGTGGGAAGTTTGAACTNAGGTAGGAAGGGAAGAGAATCAGTCAGATCTGGCCTATGAACCTGGAAGGGGACTTAGAGGAAAAGGGAGATTACAGAGATCCTCCTGTGGTAGTGAGATTTGAACCAGATATTGGGTGTACCAGCCCTGGGAACCAACAGAGGGAAGATGAGCCCCTTTGGTGGGTTGGAGGGCCAGTGGGACTAATAGGAAGTCTGTGGGAAGTTTGAACTTGGCTCAGGAGGAGTGCACATGTTCCCTAAGCAGGACAGAGAAGGCAGATTGACAACTGTGTGAGTGGCTGGCCAGTTTCCTATGAGTACTCTAGTGGGCTTCCCTGCCAAGTGAACACTGCAGCTCTGCTTGGAAGCTCAGATATGAGACACAGAGGAGGCTCAGACCCTAAGTGCCATCTGAGCGGAACAGAGGTAGCCATTACCAGCACTTACATAGGCAGCTCATTAGAAGCAGCTCTGATCTCTCCTAGCAACCATACCACCACAGCTTGTGCCCCTACTTGTACCAAGAGTCCATACAGGCCTCACGTACTTGGAAGAGCAGCTCAACACCAGGGCAAGAGCAGCAGAGTCCAAGAAAAGAGCCAGCTGTGAGAGACAAATGAGGCTCAGACCCAAAGTGCTATCTGGACAAGGTAGGGGCAGTGAATACAGGTGCTTACACAGGCAGGGTATCAGAAGCACTCATATCTCTGACCCCAGGTGGTCTATCACAGCCCATGCTCCAGACCACACCAGCTACTCTGGCCCCAGCACTACTAATCTCTGGGGAAAGGAATCTGTGCTGGGAGGGTTGAGAGCACCACATAGGAAATGAAGCCAGCTTAGGCCCAGCCTTCAGAGTTTCTGCTCTAGTAACTTCAGACCTGCCTCCAACCCTGATAGGGAAGTGACAGCCACTGAGAAGATGGGAAGCTCTGAAACACCTAGCTCAAGCCCTTGCCCCACGATCTCCATATCAACCTCCTATCAAGATGAAAACTGCCTGAGGAAAAAGGTGAATTCTGTTCCTGTCAAATCCAGCTCTCCTACCAAAGTCATGGGGCATACTGTGTAGGGATGCTCCCACACAAGGACATCACTTTAAGATTGCAATAGGTAGCTGTTTTACCTAATTTCATAGAAACGAAGAAAGTGACACAAAAGGAGAAGATGGTATTTTTCAATTACAAGAGAAAGAGAGGAGAGAGATCAAGATGGCAAAATAGAAGGATGTGGATGGGAGGCAGGAGGGAGGCTCCAGAGGGAGGGGATAAATATATAATTATGGTTGATTCACATTATTGTATGGCAGAAACCATCACATCATTGTAAAGCAATTATTCTCTAATGAAAAAAAAAAGACGAATGTGGAGACCACCTCCTCCCACAAATGCATAAATTACATCTATGTGTGGAACAATTCGCAGAATACCCACTGAACCCTGGCAGAAGGTCTCACACAACCAAAACTGCAAGAAAGGTAACCATGTATTGGGTAGGATTAAAGGGAATCTAGATGGAACTTGGGCCCCTGAAGGGGGACTTTGAAAGAAGATAGGATCCTTCACCCTAGGAATCCCCTTCACTGGCTAAAATTTCAGCTAGAACAGACAGGAAGTTTCAGAGGCTCAGAGTGCCGGGGGAGGGGGGGGGAGGGGGGTCCAGGTCCAGCCTCCGCGGGGTCTGGCGGGATGAACGGCGTTGGCGGACAAGAACGGAACGGAGACTGGCCTCAAGGACACAGCCAATTTTATTGAATCCTCCTCTTAATCCCTCTTTTAGACTTTATATACCTTTTTTAATATCAATCATTAACAATAGGCCATCATTTTTCTTTCTTTCTTATCACTAGGTAACAATCTGTTTTGTTTTCTGTTTCCCTGACTCTTTAGGGGAGATTTCCAACAAAGTCAGTTTTGGGTACAAAGTCTTTTTGCCCTTTTAGGCTGAAACAATAATCAATTTAAGTGTCCTGTTTTCTTCTACACTCCTTAAATGGCCTTTGCATTTTTCTGGTCTCGCTGCTGTCTCTCTTGCTTTTGTCTCACAGATCAAATATCAGGCAACTTGCTTGCAGGTTTCAGCAGGCGTCCAAGCGGTAGCCATAGTTTCATTTCTACATTCTACTCTTACATACAACAACAGTTTCAGTGATTTTCTTACATTAATTCTCATGACAGTAAAACAATCACTATTTGCACAGAAAGTTAATTTTTAATAGCAGCTTACATTCTCCTTAACTAATATCTAAATCTATTTTCTACAGCTAGAGCACTCCCGGGTGCCCCATGGGTAAGGTATGAGAAATTCAGAAGCAGCTCAGCAGTTATTACTGGCCAAAAAATATTATAGACCCGTTTATGATCAAAAGCTTATTTTTACTACCTATTTCTCTTAAATTCTGCCAGTTCTTCTAAGCCAGCCATATATATGCCAGCTGGGAACTCGTAGAGCATCAGGGTACATTTTATTATTGCATTCATGTGCATCTATAACTATTCTATAATCATTAGGGCCTCTCCTAACCCAAGTGGGTCTAAGAAGATCAAATCAAGATGTGCCAAAGGTTACATATTTATAAAAGGACTTCATCCCAGGCCCCATGCTAACCCAGATCCCTGAGAGCAGTGTTAGCCTCAATGACCGCTGTGGTTTAGCAGCAGTTTAAGATTTCATTGCCCTATTCACTGAACCTCTAGGCTGCACTAGGAAAATCAGAACAATCACTACCAAGAAGCAAAGCGATGCAAAGTAAGGGGTCATGACACCGATCGAGGTCCTCGAGTGCATCCGGATGGCCTGGCCTCTTTGGGCCAGGTCACCTCAGCCCGGAACCTTGTCACGGGTGGATTTTTCTCTCGGAGCCGCTCCCGACATCAGAGGACAGTGCAGCAGCTGGATTGTGGCAGATAGAACATACAGCAACCAGTGTAGACAGTCCTGGCCACCTTGCTGCACTAGTCAGCTCAAGAGTGTGGTCCTGGCCACAACTGGGGATGTGCTCTGATCTACCATAGAAGCCTCATTGTTAACATGTACATGAAGAGAGGTGCAGGGTCCCATCATATCAGCCTCATTCCCAGTGTGCTCACAGCAAGCATGGCTCTGCCTCTACAAGCTCTGGGAATACACCTGCAGACTTCCCTCCTTCAGGGGCAGGGCTTAAATCTGAGCCATGTTCTAGCAGCCATGCAACTTTGATGGATTTATGTTGCCAGCAGCTTTGTAAGCTAGGCACTTACAGGACCTCCAAGCAGGAGCTCCTGTGGCTGGAATCGATCTGACATTAGCAGTGGTAAGTTTTGTATGTGCATGCATGTAGAGGTGGGGCAGACATCTGGGCTGATTCCATAGCTCCCATGGCAGGTCCATATGCAAGAATATTGTCCTGGTGCCTAACTTTGGCAGATCACCGGTGACTTTATAGACACAGCATCTAAGGGACACACTGGCTGCTTGTCAGCATTCCCATGGTTGAGATGGGGCTGAGGGCAGTGGCAGCAACAGTATGCTTGTGAGCACACACAAAAAGTGACAGGCAATGCCGTAGGGTGAACTATCTGGTGCATAGCTCCTGCAGCGCAATATTCCATAGCTCTTCTCTCAGTTAAAGTGCTCAAGTCCCACCTACCTTACACTGTAGCTTAGAATTGGATCAAGGAGCTTCTACTCCAACAGCTGGGGAGTAGATCCAACCCCCAACAGGGCTGTGACAACCACAGAGCAGAGAGGAAACCCCACTCAACATCCAGTGTAGGCACCAACTTCCATGTCAATCACAACCCTATCAAAAGGATGCTCCTGGAGAAGGGAATGGCAACCTACTCCTGTATAGTTGCCTGGAGAATCCTTTGGATGGAGGAGCCTGGCGGGCTACAGTCCACGCAATCACAAAGAATCCAATATGACTGAAACGACTGAGCATGCATGTGTGGCATCAAGAGGATGAAGGCCTGCACACCCTGAGGGAAGACAGATAAGCATCCATACTAAAAAACAGCCCTCACACCAAAAATTTTAGACTAATACAGGCTACACAGGGTTGATCCCACATAAAAACAATCCTTTAAGGCCAGAGTAGATAACTGTTTCTCCTAAATTCAAAGAGTCAGAGAAATACGAGTAAAATAAAGAAGCAGAGGAACCATTCCCGATTAAAAGAACAAGAGAATTCCCTTGAAAGAACAAAAACTGAAACAGACCTCTCCAGTCTACTAGACCCTGAGCTCAAAAAGGAGGTAATAAAAATACTAAAGACATTAAGAAAGGCTATCAATAACAAAGAACGAGAAACTATAAATTTGTTAAAAAGAGCCAATCAAAATTAGGAAACTGGTGTTTCCCTAGTGGTTTGGTGGTTAAGACTCTGTGCTTCCAATGTAGAGGGTGCAGGTTCAATCCCCGGCCAGGAAACTAAGATCCCACATGCTGTGAAAGTGTGTGTCTCCCTCCAAAAAAATTAGAAAACTAGTTTTCTGGATGAAAGCCATTCTAAGGGCAATAAATAGTAAATTACATAATGCAGAAGGAAAATTAAGTCATCTGGAAGATTGATTAATGAAAATCACCCAACCAGAACAGTAGATAGAGAGATTTAAAAAAAAAAAAAAAAAGACGAAGAAAGCAACCTAAGAGAGCTGTGGGATAACATAAAGCAAGCCAATTTACACATAATAGGTATCCCAGAAAGAGAAGAGGATTGAAACTGCACTTAAAGAAATTATAGTTGAAAACTTCCCAAATCTAAAGAATGAACCAGATACTTAGGAACAAGAAAAATGAAAGATCTTAAACAAGGTGAATTCAAACAGACCCACATCAAAACATTCTAATTGAAATGGCAAAAGTTAAAGAGAGGATTCTGATGGTAGTAAGAGGAAAAAAAGAGTTAGTTACAAGGGAACCCCACCAAAACTAAGCTGATTTCTTTACAGAAGTCTTGCAGACCAGAAAGGAGTGGCAAAATATACTCAAAGTTCTGAAAGGGAAATACCTACAACCTAGGATACTCTACCCACCACGATTACATTTAGAACAGGAGAGAGAAAGAATTTCCCAGGCAAGCAAGAATTAAAAGAATATAGCAATATAAACCTATCCTAAAAGAAATATTGAAAATTCCTCTCTAAATAAAAAATTAGCAAGAATCTATAGGGAAGAAAAAAATCACATTAAGAAAGCAAATCATTTAAATAAGCCAGTACATAGATTTTTGTAAAAATAAAAACTGGAAAGCAATTGTAACTATAATGAAAAGCAAAAGGATAACCATGAAGATGTAAAAGAGTATGTAAAAAATTTTAAATGTGGAAAAATAGAGTAAGAAAACAGATTATATATTAGAATGTGTTTGAGTTTATACAGACTACCTGCACAAAGCAAGTAGATATAGCAGTGAGTTAACATACTTGAAAACCATGATAACCACAAGTCAAAAACATATGATAGGATCACAAAAACCAAAGAGAACTCTAGCATAAAACAAAGGAAAGACATAAAACCACAAAAGAAAAAAAGGAGAAATACAAAATCAACTGGAAAACAAGATTTAAAATGGCAATAAATACATATCTATCCATAATTTCCTTAAATGTCAATGGACTAAACCCTCCAATCACAAGACATAGGGTGGCAAATTGGACAATGAAGCAAAAGCTTACAAAATGCTTTTACAATAAGAGACCTACTTTAGAGTGAAGGACACATTTGGATTGAAAGTAGGAGGATGAAAAAAATATTTCCTGCAAACAGAAATGACAAGAAAGTGGGGTTAGCAATACTCATCAGACAAAATAGACTTTAAAACAAAAGCCATAAAGAATGATAAACGAGGACACCATATTCTAAAAAAAAAAAAGGCTCAATACGAAAAGAGGATATTATATTCATTAACATATATACACCTAATAAAGGAGCACCTAAATACATAAAACAAGCACTAGCAGACATAAAGTGAGAAACTGACAGGAACACAATAATAGCAGGAGATTTTAACAGCCCACTGACATCAATGAACAGAACTTCCAGACAGAAAATCAATAAGGCAATAGAGGTTCTAAATGAAATAATACAACACATGGAGACTAAACAAAATGCTACTAAAAATATCAATGGGTAAATGATGAAATCAAGGAGGAAATTTTAAAATATCTTGAGACAAATGACAATGAAAGCACAAATCTGCAACATCTATTAGATGCAGCAAAAATAGTTCTAAGTAGGAAATTCCTAGCAATACAGGCCTTCCTGAAAAAATAAGAAACATTTCAAATGAATAACCTAAATTACCACCTAGAAGAATTAGAAAAAGAACAAACAAAGCCTAAACTCAACAGAAGGAAAGACATAATGAAGATCATAGAGGAAATAAATAGAGATTTTAAGGCTAGAAAAATCAATAAAACCAAGAGGTTGTATTTTGGAAGGATAAACAATATCAACAAACCTCTGGCCATGTTCCACAAAAGAAAAGAGAGAGGAATCAAACACAATAAGAAACAAAAAAGGAGAAATAAAAACTTATACTTTATAAATTTAAAAATTCCATGAGAACACTATCAAGAATTATATGCCAACAAATTGGACAACCTAGAAGAAATAATCAAGTATCTGGACACATTCTTGCTGCTCAGTCAACATGTCTGATTCATTGTGACTCCATGGACTATAGCACACCAGGCTTCTCTATTCACTCTCTCCCAAAGTTTGCTCAAATTCATGTCCGTTGAGTCAGTGATGACATCCAACCATCTCATCCTCTGTTGCCTCCTTCTCCTCCTGCCCTCAATCTTCCAGCATCAGAGTCTTTTCCAGTGAATCAGCTGTTTGCATCAGGTGGCCAAAGCATTGGAGCTTCAGCTTCAGCATCAATCCTTCCAATAAATATTCAGGGTTAATTTCCTTTAGGATTGACTGGTTTGATCTCCTTGCTGTCCAAGGGACTCTCAAGAGNGGGTGAAGAATCCTTCTTTCAATGCTGGAGACAATGGCTGGATCCCTGGTCCAGGAAGATTCCACATGCCTTGGAGCAACTAGGCCCACGTGCCCCACCTTCTAAAGCTGGCATGCCTAGAGCCCCTGCTCTGCAGTAAGAGGGGTTGCTGTAACAAGAAGCCCATACACCATTACCAGAGTAGACCCCACTCGCCAAAACTAAAGAAAAGCCCATGCACGGTGATGAAAAGCCAAAAATAAAAACAATTTTAAAAAATGTTCCACAAAGAAATCTTTAAAATAAAGTCATGGTTACGTATATGTGCACATATAGATACATATAAAACACCTGTATATTTTATACATGTATAGGCACGTGTATGTATATACAGAAATATATCTTTGTGTGTGTGTGTATTAAAAATTCTAGCCTCTGGCAGTTTAGAAGATTCAGTTCAGTTCAGTCATTTAGTCTCGTCCGACTCTCTGCGACCCCACGGACAACAGCACACCAGGCCTCCCTGTCCATCACCAACTCCCGGAATCCACCCAAACTCATGTCCATTAAATTAGTGATGCCATCCAACCATCTCATCCTCTGTTGTCCCCTTCTCCTCCTGCCTTCAATCTTTCCCAGCATCAGAGTCTTTTTCATTGGGTCAGGTCTTTGCATCATGTGGCCAAAGTATTGGAGTTTCAGCTTTAACATAAGTCCTTCCAATGAACACCCAGGACTGATCTCCTTTTGGATGGACTGGTTGGATCTCCTTGCAGTCCAAGGGACTCTCAAGAGTCTTCTCCAACACCACAGTTCAAAAGCATCAGTTCTTTAGTGCTCAGCTTTCTTTATAGTCCAACTCTCACATCTATACCTGACCACTGGAAAAACCATAGCCTTGACTAGATGGACCTTTGTTGGCAAAGTAATGTCTCTGCTTTTGAATATGCTATCTAGGTTGGTCATAACTTTCCTCCCAAGGAGTAAACGTCTTTTCATTTCATGGCTGCACTCACCATCTGTTAGAAGATTGGATATACTTAATAACTGCCCTATTGAGAAAGCAATTCTGATAAAATAATTCATCTCTGAACTGGATGAGGAATAAGGAATCCTCAGAAGGGCCCAGAAACAGAGTGACAGGGTCTATGTCCTCCCGTAGCTGAGTCTCATAGAAAAGCCTTGTCTCTAACAAGCACTGGGGTATGTCTATGCACATGCCCGTGGCAGGGGATGGAGGAGAGGTGGGTGAAGCACCTTGGTACTAGTAAACCTGCTTTTGGAGGGCATCTCTTATAGACACATTCTAGCTACATGACCAGATTTATCCACTGAAGCTCAATCTCACTCCCCAGCCTCCACCAAACCAGGAACAGATCATGAATCCAAGTATTGTTACTAATCAAGACTGACAAGCTGCTACCTTCTGCTCAGAAACAACTCAGGGCTCTACGATTCCAGGTCACTGTTTCTCATTAACGAACAGATGCCAAAGCCTTGGCTGAGGGTCAGTAGCTCAGGAGATGGGCGTGTTTTGGTACAGGCCAGTGGAGGGAACTCCACACTACACACCACATTCAGCTGGGATGCTTCAGTGTCAGGAATGCCTGTGGCCCAAGAAGCCCCCCGAAATCATTTTCCTTAAAGAGACAGTGCCCCAGAGAAACAGGTAAGGATTTACCTTTTCACTATAGGGGACTGGAATCCAAAAATCGGAAGTCAAGAAACACCTGGAGTAACAGGCTTCTCCAACCCTCTGTGGAGAAGCTCAGCTTTAATCTGGGCCTCAAAGAACTCACAGATCTAGTTTCAGGGAAAGTGGGCAGTTCACAAACAAGCCATGTGAGCATGAAGAGATGTGAGTTAGGTTCAGCTCACTCGCTCAGTCATGTCCGACTCCTTGCGACCCAATGGACTGCAGCACGCCAGGGTTCTCTGTTCATCACCAACTACCGGAGGTTACTCAAACTCTGTGTCCGTAGAATCAGTGATGCCATCCAACCATCTCATCTTTTGTCATCCCCTTCTCCTCTTGCCTTCAATCTTTCCCAGTATCAGGGTCTTTTCCAATGAGTCAGTTCTTTGCATCAGGTGGCCAAACAAAGTATTGGAGTTTCAGCTTCAGCATCAGTTCTTCCAATGAATATTCAAGACTGATTTCCTTTAGGATTGACTGGTTTGATCTCCTTGCAGTCCAAGGGACTCTCAAAGAGTCTTCTGGAACACCACAATTCAAAAGCATCAATTTTTCAGCACTCAGCCTTCCTTATAGTCCAAATCTCACATCCATACATGACTATTGGAAAAACCATAGCCTTGACTAGGTGGAACTTTGTTGAAAAAGTAATGCCTCTGCTTGTAAATATGCTCCCTAGGTTGGTCAAGGCTTTTCTTCCAAAGAGCAAACGTCTTTTAATTTCATGGCTGCAGTCACCATCTGCAGTGATTTTGGAGCCCAAGAAAATAAAGTCTGTCACTGTTTCTATTGTTTCCCCATCTATTTGCCATGAAATGACGGGACCAGATGCCATGTTCTTAGTTTTCTGAATGTGGAGATTTAACCCAACCTTCTCGCTCTCCTCTATCACTTTCATCAAAAGGCTCTTTAATACTTCATTTTCTGCCATAAGGGTGGTGTCATCTGCATATCTGAAGTTATTGATATTTCTCCCAGCAATCTTGATCCCAGCTTTTGCTTCATCCAGCCTGACATTTCTAATGATGCACTCTGCAAAGAAGTTAAATAAGCAGGGTGACAATATGCAGCCTTGATGTACTCCTTTCCCTATTTGGAACCAGTCTTGTTCCATGTCCAGGTCTAACTCTTGCTTCTTGATCTCCATACAGATTTCTCAGGAGGCAGGTCAGGTGGTCTGGTATTCCCACCTCTTTCAGAATGTTCCAGAGTTTGTTGTGATCCACACAGTCAAAGGCTTTGGCGTAGTCAAGAAGGCAGATGTTTTTCTGGAACTCTCTTGCTTTTTCGATGATCCAGCAGATGTTGGCAATTTGATCTCTGGTTCACCTGCCTTTTCTAAAACCAGCTTGAACATCTGGAAGTTCACAGTTCACATATTGCTGAAGCCTGGCTTGGAGAATTTTGAGCATTATTTTACTAGCGTGTGAGATGAGTGCAACTGTGTGATAGTTTGAGCATTCTTTTGCATTGTCTTTCTTTGGGATTGGAATGAAAACTGACCTTTTCCAGTCCTGTGGCCACTGCTGAGTTTTCCAAGTTTGCACAGTCAACAAAAGAGTCCAAAATGCAGTATTTGGATGCAATCTCAAAAACGACAGAATGATCTCTGTTCATTTCCAAGACAAACCACTCAATATCACGGTAATCCAAGTCTAGGCCCCGACCAGTAATGCTGAAGAAGCTGTAGTTGAACAGTTCTATGAAGACCTACAAGACCTTCTAGAACTAATACCCAAAAAAGATGTCCTTTTCACTATAGGAGACTGGAATCCAAAAGTAGGAAGTCAAGAAACACCTGGAATAACAGGCAAAATTGGCCTTGGAGTGAATGAAGCAGGGCAAAGGCTAATAGACTTCTGCCAAGAGAACACACTGGTCATAGCAAACACCCTCTTCCAAGAACACAAGAGAAGACGCCACACATGGAAATCACCAGGTGGTCGACACCAAAATCAGACTGATTATATTCTTTGCAGCCAGGGATGGAGATGCTCTATATAATCAGCAAAACAAGACCAGGAGCTGACTGCGTCACAGATCATGAACTCCTTATTGCCAAATTCAGACTGAAATTGAAGAAAGTGGAGAAAACCACTAGACCATTCAGGTATGACCTAAATCAAATCCTTTATGACTATACAGTGGAAGTGAGAAATTCATTTAAGGGACTAGATCTGATAGATAGAGTGCCTGATGAACTATGGATGGAGGTTCGTGACATTGTACAGGAGACAGGAATCAAGACCATCCTCAAGAAAAAGAAATGCAAAAAAGCAAAATAGCTGTCTGAGGAGGCCTTACAAATAGCTGTAAAAAGAAGAAAAGCAAAAAGCGAAGGAGAAAGGAAAGACATAAGCATCTGAATGCAGAGTTCCAAAGAACAACAAGGAGAAGTAAGAAAGCTGTACTCAGTGCCCCAACCCTGCAGCAGGCCGTTGCCGACCCACGCCTCCGCCAGAGACTCTTGGACACTCACAGGCACGTCTGGGTTAGGTTTAGTATATGGAGACCAGCTTGAGGAGTTTAACTGAAGACCCTGATATGTCTCTAAGCAAGTTGCCCTTGACTGTTAGCCAAGGACATTCAAGTCAGGAAGTTTCTATAAAACCAAAGTGAACCTTCACGTTACAGCCCTGGGACGGTAAACACACTAAATAAGTAAAGAACTGGGATGCTGGGTCTTATCACAGTTGTAATATCACAATAGTCAGGAAGAATCTTGGAAACATCATCTCTCTTGCTGTCAGGCAAGTTGACAAGTTTACTGCCCGAAAATGATGCTTAAATTTTCACTGCAGGATTGATGGGAATCCTGGAACGCTGTGATAAGGAAACAGCTTTTCTGCTGCTGATTTCTAAGTGAAGGCTATGGTTTAAGAAGCCAGAAAACAAGGAAGTAGCAAGCAAGGTACAAAGGAAGAAGAGGATGCAAATGGATAACATATCATTCTGCTGTTTTGAAAATCACTCAAAAGTGGCAAGATGGGTTCTGGGCCCAAGTGAAAAAGTGATGCTATTCACCAAGATCCTCAAGAACTTCCAGATGACCTGGATCACAGAGAAAGCAAAGAGGTCTGGATTCACAGCCATGACCATATCGTAGGCAAGGAGCTTACCCCAAGGGCTCCATCAGCCTGCTGCCCTCTGCTTATGGGGCACCTGGCTTGGTGCCCAACAACAAGAGCTCCTTTCCTCTCACCACCCTAGCCCTTCCCTAATCTGGGTGTTTATCTTTCTGTGTGCTCACTCTCTGTTGCTCCTGACTTCTCTTTTCTGCTCTTTCAAAGAGCCGGCTCTCTGTGTAACGAGGCTGTGTGCTGTGCCCAAGTCTTAAACTTAGGATGAGGGTGCATATTTGATCAAGATCTATGTAAATTCCACTCACCAGAGTGAATATTATTTTTCTTTGCTTTGAAAATACAGTTCACCTCTGTCTATATTTGTGTTCCTACAAACGACAAAGCCTTCATTTACTGTTTTCAATCACCTTTTCTTATATTCAACCTCTCTCATTTTAAAGTCCATCTTGAAAAAGTAATGTCTCCCCCAGTGGATGCAGGCCTTAACAGGGGGAAAAAAAAAAATCACAACACAATTCTTTTCTACCTTGTGTCCTATATATGAGATGCTTTCAAGAGCATACTTAAGCTGAAAAGCCCAATCCTTGCCATTTATCTTCAACTATTGACTACAGAATCACATTTTGCCTGAAAACGGCAGCCTTCCAAACTCAAAATTTTAAGTATTTAAGTAGTTTTTAAACATATTAGTGTGTAAAAACAACGGAGTCATTTTCCACTTTATATCACATTAAGATAAAAAGTATACATGGCCTTTTTTTCTCCTGTTTTTTCCTTCTTCTGAGAAACCTTGTTACTAGATTGCACGAAAGGACGATAAGAATTTCCTGGGGATCTTGTTAAGATGTAGTTTCTGATTCAGTAGGTCTGGGGTAGGGCCAAAGTTCTGCCTTTCTAACCAGCTCCCAGGAGTGGCTGCTGCTGCTGCTCCAAGAAGCACAATGGGAGAAGCACGGGGACCCAAGCAGTGGTTCTCACCTTGGTTCCACATGCAAATCTCCCGAGAAGCTCTAACAGCAGAGTTGCCTGAGCCCTACCCCACAGATACCAATGGCATTGGCCTGGAGGGTGGCCTGGTCTCAGAAATAAGTGAAAGAAACTGGGTGATGGATGCCGCTGTGCAGCTCAGTGGTTAACAGTGGTCTAAGGCCAGATCTGGGTTTCCCGGGGGCTCAGAATCCACCTGCAATGAGGGAGACCTGGGTTTGATCCCTGGGTTGGGAAGATCCCCTGGAGGAGGGCATGGCAACCCACTCCAGTATTCTTGCCTGGAGAATCCCATGGACAGAGGAACCCGAAGGGCTGCAGTCCAAGGGGTTGAAAAGAGCTGGACATGACTGAGCAACTGAGCACGGCACCAGGCCAGATCCAGCTGCAGGCATCCCTCATCCTTCCTGGGAGGGCAGAGTCTGTGGCTCTGACATCTCTTCCTCCATGGAAACTTTATCTCTAGGTCATTATGGAAGTACAGCTTGCTTCCAATACTATCCATGTGCCTACAATCAAACCTGACTCCCACGGGGTGAGTTTTTCAAGCTCTCTTTCCCACTTACATTGAGAACCAGCACATTTGGATCAGTGACTCTCATGTACACAACTTGAGTCGGTGGTTGGGTTGGTGGTTCCCATGGATACAATCAGAGCGGGCCAACATGAGAGATCTTAGAGTCCTAGGTCTTTGATCTCATGTAAGTGTCACATACAAACACCTCTGGGAGGAAAAGTCAGTTTCATGCATTCTCCAGATAGGAAGGCCAAGGGAAATTACTTAGATAACTGGGTGTTCGTCTAAGGATGTGTTTCCCAGGAAGAAGTAATATTCTATCTCTATCTGTAGAACAACCTAAGCACACAAAAGGCTTTGGAAAAGACCTAAGGTGTCGGGAGCGGCTCCAAGAGAAAAGTCCACCCGTGACAAGGTTCCGGGCTGAGGTGACC
>SJYA01005452.1:0-25457 GCA_006410615.1 Neotragus moschatus
AAATCAGCAGGGTGACAATATACAGCCTTGATGTACTCCTTTTCCTATTTGGAACCAGTTTGTTGTTCCTTGTTCTGTTACAGTTTTTTTTTTTTTTCTTCTTCTGTGATGAGGACTTTTAAGATTAAGGTGCTACTCTGTTAGCAATTTTCAAATATATGATACAGTATTAACTATAGTCTCACACTGTACATTACATCCTCAAGACTTATTTTGTAACTGGAATTTCCTACCTTTTGGCCACTTTTACCCATCAAGCCCACCTTCCACCCTCCACCTCTGAACCAACAATCTGTTCCCATTTCTATGAGTTTGATTTTGGGTTTTGTTTTTTAGAATTCACATATATGAGAATCACAGGATCACATGTTGTCTTTCCCAGACTTATAACATTAAGCATGATGTCCTTAAAGTCCATCCATGTTGTTGCAAAAAGCAGGTTTCCTCCTTTTTAATGGTTGGATGATATTCCATTATATGTATGTACTTATAGCACATCTTGTTTTCCACTCATCTGTCAGTGAACACTTAGGTGTCTTCCATGTCTCCAGTGCTGTAAATAGTGCTGCTATGAACACTGGGATGCATGAATCTTTTTGAATTAATGCTTACATTTTCTTGTGATAAATACCAAGAAGTGGAGCGACTATTCTTAAAATTTGAGGGAACCTTCATAACATTTTCCATACTGGTTGCAGCAGCATTTACATTCCCAGCAGCAGTGCGCAATAACTCCCTTTTCTCTGCATCCTCATCAATCACTTGCTATTTCTTTTCTTTCTGATAATAGAAATTCTAACAGATGTAAGATGGCATCTCATTGTGGTTTTGACCTTCATTTCCCTGATGCTGAGTGATTTGAGCACCTTTTCATGTACCTGTTCTTTATTGTATATCTTCTTTGGAAAAAAGTGTCTATTCAGCTCCTCTGCATGTTTTTAAAATGAGGTTGTCTGTTTTTTGCTTTCAGTTTTATGATTCTTTATATATTTTGCGTATTAACCCTGTATAGGATATATGATTTGGGTTTTCGTTTTGCTGATGATTTCTTTTGCTGTGTAGAAGGCTCTTGGTTTGATGTCATCCCATTGTTTATTTTTTCCTTCTGTTGCCTTGGCTTTTGGCATCAGATGCAAACTATCACTGCCAAGACTGATGTCAGATAGCTTTCCACCTATGTGGAAAGTTTCATCAAGGGGCTTTACGGTTTCAGGCCTCATGTTAAAATCTTTAATCCATTTTGACTTAAGTTTTTGTATAAGAGAATGGTCCAGTTTCATTCTTTTGCATGTGGCTGTCCATTTTTCCAGCACAATTTATTTAAGAAACTGCCCTTTTCTCCTGTATATTCTTGGCTCCTTGTCATAAATTAATTGAAATATATATATATATATATGAATTTATTTGAGGGCTCTCTGATCTATTTCAACAATTTTTGTGTCTTTGCTTATGCCAATACCATACTGTTTTGAATACTATAGCTTTATAATATAGTTTGAAGTCAGGAAGTATAATGCCTCTTGCTTTGTTCATCTTTCTCAGGATTGTTTTGGCTACTTGGGGTCTTGTGTGGTCTTATACAAATTTTAGGGTTGTTTTCCTGTTTTTGAGAAAAATGCCTTTAGGATTTTGATAGGGATTGTATTGACTGTAGATTGCTTTGAGTAGAATAGAAATTTTAATAGTATTGGTGCTTCTAATTCACAAGCATGGAATATCTTTCCATTTGTGTTCTCATTTCTTTCATCAATGTCTCATAGTTTTCAGCATACAGATATTTAACCTTCTTGGCTAAGTTTCTTTTTTTTAATTTAAATACAGTGTTGTGTTACAATTTGCAGTGTTGTGTTAGTTTCAGGTGTACAGCAGAGTGATTCAGTTATACATGCATAATATCTATTTTTCAGATTCTTTTCTTTTATAGGTTATTACAAAATATTGAGTCTAGTTCCTTGTGCTGTACAATAGGTCTTTGTTGGTCATTTTATACATAGCAGTGTGTCTATGTTAACCTCAAACTCCTAATCTATCCCTCTCCCCCTACCTTCTTGGTTAAATTTCTCCCTAGATATTTTATTCTTTTTGATGCAACTGTAACTGGCATTGTTTTCTTAATTTTTATTTATGATACTTTGTTGTTAACATATAGAAATGCAACAGATTGATGTGTGTTGATTTTGTATCCTTTGATTTGTTGAATTTGTTTATTCTAACAATTTTTGGTGATGTCTTTAGGAATTCAATGTATAGTATCATGTCATCTGCAAACAGTGACTGTTTTACTTCTTCCTTTGCCATTTGCATGACTTTTCTTTCTTTTCCTTGCCTGATTTATCTGACTAGGGCTTCTATTACTGTCCTGAATAAAAGTGGTATCCTTCTTATTCCTGATATTAGAGGAAAACTTTCAGCTTTTTACCATTGAGTATTAACTGTATTAGCTGTGAGCCTGTCAGCAGTTCAGTTCCATTCAGTCACTCAGTCATGTCTGACTCTTTGTGACCCCATGAACCACAGCACGCTAGGCTTCCCTGCCCATCACCAACTCCTAGAGTCCACCCAAACCCATGTCCATTGAGTCAGTGATGCCCTCAAACCATCTCATCCTCTGTTGTCCTCTTCTCCTCCTGCCCTCAATATTTCCCAGCATCAGGGTCTTTTCAGATGAGTCAACTCTTCCCATCAGCTGGCCAAAGTATTGGAGTCTCAGCTTCAAAACCAGTCCTACCAATGAATGCCCAGGACTGATCTCTTTTAGGATGGACTGGTTTGACCTCCTTGCAGTCCAAGGGACTCTCAAGAGTCTTCTCCAACACCACAGTTCAAAAGCATCAATTCTTTAGCACTCAGCTTTCTTTATAGTCCAATTCTCACATCCATACATGACCACTGGAAAAACCATACCCTTGATTAGACGGACCTTTGTTGGCAAAGTAATGTCTCTGCTTTTTAATATGCTGACTAGGTTGGTCATATATACCCTTTATTATGTTGAGGTACATTCTCTCTATGTATACTTTGTTGACAGTTTTTTTAATCATGAATGGATGTTGAATTTTTGTTTAAAAGGCTTTCCCCTGCATTTATTGAAATGATCATGGTTTTTATCTTTCATTTTATGTTTATATTTTTAAAATATAGTCATTTGAAAGTTGTTTATTCTCTTTAGCTTTCCACTTAAGTATCAAATTAAAAAAAATTTTTTTTATTTATTTTAATTGGAGACTAATTATTTTATAATATTGTAGTGGTTTTGCCATATATGACATGAATCAGCCAAGGGTGTACATGTGCTCCCCATCCTGAAACCCCCCTCCCATCTTCCTCCCCATCCCATCCCTCAAGGTCGTCCCAGTACACCTGCTTTGAGCACCCTGTCTCATGCATCAACCTTGGACTGGTGATCTGTTTCACATATGTTAATATACATGTTTCAATGCTATCCTCTCAAATCATCCCACCCTCGCCTTCTCCCACAGAGTCCAAAAGTCTCTTCTTTACATCTGTGTCTCTTTTGCTGTCTTGCATATAGGGTCATCATTACCATCTTTCTAAATATATGTGTTAATATACTGTATTGGTGTTTTTCTTTCTGACTCACCTCACTTTGTATAATAGGCTCCAGTTTCATCCACCTCATTAGAATTGATTCAAATGTGTTCTTTTTAATAGCTGAGTAATACTCCATTGTGTATATGTGCCATAGCTTTCTTATCCATTTGTCTGCCGATGGACATCTAGGTTGCTTCCATGTCCTGGCTATTGTAAACAGTGCTGCGATGAACATTGGGGAACACATGTCTTTTTCAATTCTGGTTTCCTCGGTGTGTATGCCCAGCAGTGGGATTGCTGGGTCATATGGAGAAGGCACTGGCAACCCACTCCAGTACTCTTGCCTGGAAAATATCATGGACAGAGGAGCCTGGTAGGCTGCAGTCCATGGTGTTGCTAAGAGTCGGACACAACTGAGCAACTTCACTTTCACTTTTCACTTTTATGCATTGGAGAAGGAAATGGCAACCCACTCCAGTGTTCTTGCCTGGAAAATCCCAGGGATGCGGGAGCCTAGCAGGCTGCCATTTATGGGGTCACACAGAGTCAGGCAGCAGCAGCAGCAGATGGCAGTTCTATTTCCAGTTTTTTAAGGAATCTCCACACTGTTCTCCATAGTGGCTGTACTAGTTTGCATTCCCACCAATAGTGTAAGATGGTTCCCTTTTCTCTGCACCCTCTCCAGCATTTATTGTTTGTAGACTTTTTGATAGCAGCCATTCTGACCAGTGTGAGATGGTACCTCATTGTGGTTTTGATTTGCATTTCTCTGATAATGAGTGATGTTGAGCATATTTTCATGTGTTTGTTAGCCATCTCTATGTCTTCTTTGGAGAAATGTCTGTTAGTTCTTTGGCCCAGTTTTTGATTGGGTCGTTTATTTTTCTGGAATTGAGCTGCAGGAGCTGCTTGTGTATTTTTGAGATTCTTTGTCAGTTGCTTCATTTACTATTATTTTCTCCCATTCCAAAGGCTGTCTTTTCACCTTGCTTATAGTTTCCTTCGTTGTGCAAAGGCTTTTAAGTTTAATTAGGTCCCGTTTGTTTATTTTTGCTTTTATTTCTATTACTCTGAGAAAGGGGTCATAGAGGATCCTGCTGTGATTTATGTCAGAGAATGTTTTGCCTATGTTTTCCTCTAGGAGTTTTATAGTTTCTGGTCTTATATTTAGATCTTGAATTCATTTTATTTTTGTGTATGGTGTTAGAAAGTGTTCTAGTTTCATTCTTTTACAAGTGGTTGAACAGTTTTCACAGTTCAGTTCAGTCATTCAATCGTGTCTGTACCACTTGTTAAATAAATTGTCTCTTTTAAACTTTGTGTTTCCTTGCTAATTTTCAGTTTGGTTGATCTATCCATAGGTGTGAGTTGGATATTAAAGTCTCCCACTATTATTGTGTTACTATTAATTGCCCCTTTCATACTTGTTAGCATTTGCCTTACATATTGCAGTGCCCCTATGTTGGATGCATATATGTTTATAATTGTTATATCTTCTTCTTGGATTGATCCTTTGATCATTATGTAGTGGCCTTCTTTGTCTCTTTTCACAGCCTTTATTTCAAAGTCTATTTTATCTGATATGAGTACTGCTACCCCTGCTTTCTTTTGGTCTCCATTTGTATGAAATATCTTTTTCCAGCCCTTCACTTTCAGTCTGTATGTGTCCCTTGGTTTGAGGTAGGTCTCTTGTAGACAGTATATATAGGGGTCTTGTTTTTGTATCCATTCAGCCAGTCTTTGTCTTTTGGTTGGGGCATTCAACCCATTTACATTTAAGGTAACTATTGATAAGTATGATCCCATTGCCATTTACTTTGTTATTTTGGGTTCAAGTTTATAAACCTTTTCTTTTCTGTGTTTCCTGTCTAGAAAAGATCTGTTAGCATTTGTTGAAGAGCTGGTTTGGTGGTGCTGAATTCTCTCAGCTTTTGCTTGTCTGTAAAGCTTTTAATTTCTCCTTCATATTTGAATGAGATCCTTGCTGGGTACAGTAATCTGCATTGTAGGTTTTTCTCTTTCATCACTTTAAGTATGTCCTGCCATTCCCTCCTGGCCTGAAGAGTTTCTATTGAAAGATCAGCTGTTATCCTTATGGGGATCCCCTTGTGTGTTATTTGTTGTTTTTCCCTGGCTGCTTTTTATATTTGCTCTTTGTGTTTGATCTTCATTAATTTGATTAATATGTGTCTTGGGGTGTTTCACATTGGGTTTATCCTGTTTGGGACCCCCTGGGTTTCTTGGACTTGGATGGCTATTTCCTTCCCCATTTTAAGGAGTTTTCAACTATTATCTCCTCAAGTATTTTCTCATACTCTTTATTTTTGTCTTCTTCTGAGACTCCTATGATTTGAAGGTTGGGGCGTTTGACATTGTCCCAGAGGTCTCTGAAGTTGTCCTCCTTTAATTCTTTTTTCTTTTTTCCTCTCTCTTTCATTTATTTCCACCATTCTGTCTTCCACCTCACTTATCCTATCTTCTGCCTCAGTTATTCTACTGTTGGTTTCCTCCAGAATGCTTTTGATCTGTTATTGCATTGTTCATTATTGATTGACTCTAAATCTTCTAAGTCCTTGTTAACCATTTCTTGCATCCTCTCAATCCTTGTCTCTAGTCTATTTATCTATAACTGCTTTTTGTTTTCAAGATTTTGGACCATCTTTACTATCATTATTCTGAATTCTTTTTCAAGTAGATTCCCTATCTCCTCCTCGTTTGGTTTGGTGGGCATTTATCATATTCTTTTACCTGCTGAACATTTCTCTGCCTTTTCATTTTGTTTAGATTGCTGTGTTTGGGGTGCCCTTTCTGCAGGCTGGAAGTCTGTTGTTCCTCTTTATTGTGGAGCCTGCTCCCTGTGGGTGGGGTTGGACTAGTGGCTTGTCAAGGTTTCCTGGTTTGGGGAGATTGTGTATGTGTTCTGGTGGGTGGAGCTGGATCTCTTCTCTCTGGAGAGCAATGAAGTGTCCAGTAGTGAGTTTTGGGGTGTCTGTGGGTTTGCCATGGCTTTGGGCAGCCTGTATTTTAATGCTCAGGGTTGTGTTTCTGCTTTGCTGGAGAATTAACGTGGTATGTCTTGCACTGGAACTTATTGGCTCTTTGGTGGAGCTTAGTTTCAGTGTAGGTATGGAGGCTTTTGGATGAGCTCTTTTCTATTAATGTTTCCTGCAGTCAGGAGTTTTCTGGTGTTCTCAAGTTTTGGATTTAAGTCTCCTGCCTCTGGTTTTCAGTCTCATTCTTACAATAGCCTCAAGACTTCTCCATACATATAGCACAGATGATAAAACATCTAAGTTAATGGTGAAAACATTCTCCACAGCGAGGGACACCCAGAGAGGTTCACAGAGTTACATGGAGAAGAGAAGAGGGAGGAGGGAGACAGAGATGACCAGAAGAGAGGGAGTCAGAAGGAGAGAGACCAATCACGTCAGTAATCACACCCCTAAGTGAAAATGGGTACTGAAGATTAGATTCTTAAAGGTACAAAATTGATAACAAATACCAAAAAGAAAAGATTAAAAATCTAGAGGTTAGACTTTCAAAAGTACAATATTAAAAATACAAAACAAAATCAATCACAAAAATTATAAACATATATATGAAATTTTCATTAAAAATAGGGTCTTTTTTTTGCAAGGTAACAGCATATTCAAAAGCAGAGACATTACTTTGCCAACAAAGATCGGTCTAGTCAAGGCTATGGTTTTGCCAGTAGTCATGTATGGATGTGAGAGTTGGACTGTGAAGAAGGCTGAGCGCTGAAGAATTGATGCTTTTGCACTGTGGTGTTGAAGAAGACTCTTGAGAGTCCCTTGGACTGCAAGGAGATCCAACCAGTCCATTCTGAAGGAGATCAGCCCTGGGATTTCTTTGGAAGGAATGATGCTAAAGCTGAAACTCCCGTACTTTGGCCACCTCATGTGAAAAGTTGACTCATTGGAAAAGCCTCTGATGCTGGGAGAGATTGGGGGCAGGAGGAGAAGGGGACGACAGAGGATGAGATGGCTGGATGGCATCACTGACTCAATGGACGTGAGTTTGAGTGAATTCCGGGAGTTGGTGATGGACAGGGAGACCTGGTGTGCTGCAATTCATGGAGTGGCAGAGTCGGATATGACTGAGCGACTGAACTGAACTGAACTTGCAAGGTAATAGTAGGTTATAAATATGAAAATTAAAGGAGTAATAACTTAAAATTTAAAAAAAGTTAAAAATGGTAATAGTAAGAATATATCTAGGAATTTCTCTGGAACTATTGAGGGCAGTGTGGGGTCAGTTTAGTTTCCGATAGTTCCTTGTTCTGGCTTGTACTTGTTCCCAAGGTCTATCAGTTCAGTTCAGTTCAGTCGCTCAGTTGTGTCTGACTCTTTGCGACCCCACGAATCACAGCACACCAGGCCTCCCTGTCCATCACCAACTCCCAGAGTTCACTCAGACTCAGGCCCCTCCAATGCTTAGTCAATGTTAACCGCAGGGTTTTAATCTGTTGAATCCATCACTTTCAGATTGGTTTCCTCTTTATTTTGGCTTCCTCTGTTTGCAAGTCTCCTCAGTGTCTAATTTCTGCCCTGACACAAGGGGACGAAGGTGGTCACTTATTAGGCTGACTTGTTCACTTGTGCTGTGGGGAGGGAGGAACACTGCAAACAAATATCACTGATGTGTGTGGGGAGTGCTTGCAGTGTATGGACCACACTGGGTTTGCCCCAGCTCACAGCACGTGTGCTTTCCCAGTCTACACTGCTCAGGCTCCAGGTTGCTCTGTAGGGGTACTGTCCAAGGCAGACCCTGCCTTTCATGCACTTCCCAGGTCTAAGCTGCTCAGGTTCAAGTTCTCGAGTACTCCACAAAGGCACAGACTCGGTTGGGTGTGCACTTTGTGCCCTTCCCAAGTCCGAGCAGCTCAGGAGACCAGGTGCTTGGCAAGTGCACTCTTCCAGGTGGGCCCTTTTCTTAAATCACCTCCCCAATCTCAACCACTCAATTTCCCAGGTGTGCCATGAGAGCACCATCTCAGGTGTGCTGTGTCTCCTCTCTGGGGAGCTGATCTCAGCCTGTGACACTCCTCATAGATGTCAACCATCCAGGATCCCAGGAAGACATGGTTAGGAACTGGGAGCCTGCTCACAGTTTGGTGGAGGATGCTGTCTATGGGGCCGAGATTGCCCCTTGCCTTCTGGCTCAGGCTGTCACCCGCCGGCCTCCCTGCCTCTGGTGAGGGGATGGGCTGGTCCACCAGCTAGCTCTCCTTTGGTATTCGTTTAGTCCTTTGTTCTGTGAGTGGGCCAGGCTGCATGTTAGCGCCTTTGCCAGGAAAGTGCTTTTTTTTTTTTCTTTCTCTCTGGCTATCCCACAGTTTGCGTTGCTATCTCATATTAGCTCCCTCAGTTTGCCCTCAGGGCATTCAGGCCTGGTACCTGAATACCTGGCACCCTTTTACCCTAAGGACCAGTGATGCAGCCCGTGCCTCCCTGTCCAGTCCCCACTCGCTGGTGGTGGATGCGAGTGTCTGGGCTACTTATCCGCTGGGAGTTGTGGTTAGGTGCATATTCTGTGTTTTTTTTTTACTTTTTCCTCGCAGTTATGTTGCCCTCTGAGACTCTAAAACTCCCCACAGACCCACCGGTGAGGAGGTTTCCTGCTGTCTGGAAACTTCTCCTCCTTCACGACTCCCTCCCCAGGATGGGTCTCCATCCCTAACTCTTTTGTCTTTTTGTCTTTTATATTTTGTCCTACCTCATTTTGAAGAGAATGGGCTGCCTTTCTGGGTCCCTGGTGTCCTCTGCCAGGTTCAGAAGTTGTTTTGTGGAAGTTTCTCAGCGTTCAAATGATCTTTTGATGAATTTCTGGGGGAGAAAGTGGTCTCCCAGTCCGATTCCTCCACCATTTGGGGACCGCCCCTCTTTCATTTTATTAATGCGGTGGATCCAGTTGAATTTCAGATGTTGAAACATCCTTGCATCCTTGGAATAAACCCCACTTGATATGGTGTATAAACTTTTTAATGTATTGTTGAATTCAACTTGCTAATATTTTGAGGATTTTTGCATCTACGTTCATCATGAATATTTACATATAATTTTCTTGCCTTGTGATATCCTTGTCTGATTATAGTATCAGGGTAATGTGTGTGTGTCTGTGTGTGTGTGTGTGTGTGTGTGTGGATGCTCAGTTATGTCTATGAACCTATGGACTGTAGCCTGCCAGGCTCCTCTGTCCATGGAATTTTCGAGGCAAGAATACTGGAGCAGGTTGCTGTATCTTACTCCAGGGATCTTCCCAACCCAGGGAACCTGAATCTCTTGTATTTCCTGTATTGGTAAGCAGATTCTTTACCACTGCACCACATGGAAAGCCCATCAGGGTAATCCTGGCCTCATAACCCTCATAAAATAAGTTTGGAAGTGGTCCTTCTACTATTTTTTGAAAAAGTTTGGGAAGGATTGGTATTAATCCTCAAAGATGTTTGCTTGAAGTCACCAGTGAAACTGTCTGGTCCTGGACTTTTGTTTGTTGGCAGGTTTGTATACTATTGAATCTTCTACTAGCAACTGGTCTGTTCAGGTTTCCTATTTCTTCATAATTCAGTTGTAGTATATTATATGTTTTTAGGAATTTACCCATTTCTTCTAGGTTGTCCAATTTGTTGTTGTACATTTATCTGTGGTAGTCTCTTATGATCCTTTGTATTTCTGTGGTATCACTTACAGTATCTCCTCTTTCATTTCTGATTTTACTTATTGAGTCCTTTCTCTTGTCTAACTGTAAAGGTTTGTCAATTTTTTATCTTTTCAAAAAACCAGATCTTCGTTTGTCTCTTCTAGGATTTCTTTAAAGTCTCTATTTCTTTGATTTTGCTTTGATCTTTGTTATTTCCATTTATCTACTATCTTTTGGCATTATATGTTCTTTTTTAATTCTCTTGAGGTATAAAGTTAGACTGAGATCTTTTTATTTCTTGAGGTAGGCATTTATATCTGTGAACTTTCTTCTTAGAACTTCTTTTGCTGCATCTCATAAGTTTTGGTATGTTGTATTTTCATTTGTCTAAGGTTTTTTTTTTTTTTCTCAGCAGTTGTTCGTTTTTAGCCTTCATGTTCCATGTTACTGTAGCTTCTTCTTCCATGCTTATTCACATCAAAGGATTATAATGGGACTTGGGGTTTGAAAAAAGAAAGGCAGTGACATATTTGGTATTGGTAAAGATCTTTGAATAGCCTGTCCTATATAGAAGCAATGAGAATACTGCAACAATTGTCAAAATAATCTTTTTTAGTAATATGGAAATTAATTGAAGGTGTGCATTAATCTGGAGAGTGTTTATTCAAGAAAAATTGCTATTATCTTTGTCAGAACACTGAGTATTGCATTGTTTCAATTTTCCCTGTTCCTACCCATTCTTCCCAGTGCCACCATAGCCTTAAAAAGTCAAAAGCTCCACAGTAAAGGCAAAAATCAATAGCTAGTGACCCCAGAATTCACTAGGAGGAACAAACAAGAACACATTCAAAGCTCTGCTCTAAGAGAATTACCATTATTTGACATAATAGTTCTCTAAAAAATTCCTTTCATAATATTGGTCTTCCTCATAATATTGGACCTCACTCAGAGCTCACCCAGGGCAAATGGCCTTTTCTTCAGGGGCATTTTTTTCAAAATCAAAATAAATTTATATTAAAAAAATAAAAATCGAAACAAAAAAATCAAAAAACAAATGCAAAAATTCCCAGTAACGAAACGAAACCAAAACCAAACCAAAAAAAAACTAAAACGGAAATAAAAATATTAACTATTAATCATCACAGCTCCCTGGGGCAAGCACTAACCTATGTAAAACATTAAAACATTTAAAATAAAATGTTAGAAGAATATTTTATTCCATAAGAGGCTTTAAGAATCTCTTCCATAGTACTGGAATTCTAGAAGGCCATGTGTATGCATAAATCTGTATGCATTTCCAGAGCTGTGTATCTGCTTAAAAAAAACATTTCAAGGCCTTGAGTTCTCCTCTCCAGCTGATCAGACCTCTGAGCAAGCAGGAAGTGGTGAAGGGTAAGGCAGAGTTGTAAACTGCTTGGCTAAGTGTTGGACACAGGCCCAATCTGCACACAGAGCCCCTTGGCATTCTAACAGACTCTTTGATTCCAGTAATTTAAGGACATATATGTCCAATATTTAACTGGCCTCTAAGTTGACTGAGCAGAGATTTCAGTGGCCACATACAGCAAAGAACACAAACTTTATGGAGTTAGTTCAAGAAGGTCACAAACAGTAACATCAACAAAGAGTAACAACAACATATTTTAGAGAGGTGAGGATATCTGATGTCCAGAGTTGTCACATTCTATTGTTTAAGATGTTCAAGTTTCAACTAGCAATTACAAGACATGCAAAGAAACAAGCATTGCCAATATGCAAGTAAAAACAAACAAACAAACAAAAAACTGTCCTTGACAAAGTCCAGACACTGAACTTACTAGACAGGGACTTTCTCACAGCTGTTTCAAATATATCCAGTCAACCAAGGGAAACCATGTCTGAATAACTAAAGGAAAATATGAAAATGCTGCCTCATCAAATATGGGATATAAAGAGGTAAAAATAAAATTAATCAAATTTTTAAAAATGGAAAGGAACCAAGTAGAAATGCTAAGTTGAAAAGTTCAAAAACAGCAGTGAAAAATTCCTTAGGGAGGTCAAAGAAGATTTGAACAGACCAAAGAATCAGTGTACTCTAAAGATATGTCAATTGAGATGACTGAGGAACAGAAAAGACGAACACAAATGAACAGAGTCTAGGAGACTTATGGATCAAAAGTAAAACTGTACACATACTGTGAGTCCCAGAAAAAGAGAAGGAAAGGACTACATGGAACATTTGAAGAAGAATGGTCTCCTCAAATTTGTATGAAAAGCATTAACCTACATATCCAAGAAGCCTTAATGGACTCCTAGTAGGACAAACTCAAAGAGATCCACACCTAGATACAATAATCAAACAACTGAAAGACAGTGATGAAGAGAATCTTGACAGCAACAAAAGAGAAGTAACCTATCACGTATAAAGTGATCTTCAGTCAGATTAACAGCTGTTTTCTCACAGGAACCCTGGAAGCTGGAAGGCAGTAGTTTGACATATTCAAAATATTGGTGTAAAAAAACTGTTAAACAAGAAATCTATACCTGCCAAAATTACCCCTCAAAAATGAAAGAGAAATTAAGATATTCCCAACATACAAATACTAAAAAAGAGAAAAAAATACTGCTAGCAAATATGTCCTGAAATACTAAAGAAATACTAAATACTAAAGAAATACTAAAAAGAAGTCTTTAGGCCAAAATGAAAGGACACTCGGCTGTCACTCTAATCCATGTGAACAAGTAAAAGTACCAGTATACGTTACTCTAACCTTTAACTGTAACTCTTTTCCTTCTCTGACTTAAAATACTGCATAAAATGATAATTAGAAATCTGAGTTGAGAAGCACACAATTTTCATGGATGTAATTTGTGTGACAATAACAGTACAAAGGAGGAGGAAAAAGAAGGCAGTTGGAGGAGGAAAAAGAATGGAAATATGTAGGAGTAAAATTTTTGTATACTAATGAAATTAAGTTTATATTAATCTGAACTAAATTGTTGGAGGTTAAGATGCTAACTGCAATCCATGGGCCAATTCCTAAGTTAACGTCTCCGAAAACTATTCTAAAAGAATGACAGCAAAATAATACACTGGAAAGTACCAGTTTAATGCAAAAGAAGATGGTAATGGAAAAATCGAGGTATAAAAATACATTAGACATACAGAAGACAAACTGCAAACTTGAAGATGTAAATCTTAATTTATCATTCATAATATTACATGCGAATGGATTAAACAATCCAATCAAAAAACAGGTGGGTAGAATAAATAGAAAAATATGATATATTTGATAAAATGATATATATATATTTGATAATGATATATTTGATAAAAATATGATAACTAAATGCTACATACAAGGCAAGCACTTTAGATTCAAAGGTGCAAATAGGTTGAAAGCAAAGACATATCTAAATAGGAACCGAGAGAGAGAGAGAGAGAGAGTTGGAGTGGCTACCAAACAAGATAAACTTTAAGAAAGAAGTTGCTACCAGACACAAAAAGGTTGTTTTATAATGATAAAAGTGTCAAGCTATCAAGAAGATAAAGCAGTTGTAAATGTGTACACATCTTAAAATGGAGATCCAAAATACATAAAGCAAAAACAACAGAAATGGAGGGAGAAATAGACTTAAAGGTAATAGTTGTAAACATCAATATCCCACTTTGAGTAATAAAACAACTAGGCAGAAGGTCAGTTGGATAGAGCGCTTTACAAGCACTATAATTCAGTGATTATAGTGACATCTGGAGAGCACTTCACCCAACTGCAGCATTCTTCTCAAATGTGCAATTGGACACTCTCCAGGAATAACCCTAAAATAAGTATTAGTTTAGGCCATAAAGTAAGTCTTAATAAATTTAAAATAACTGAAAGTATACAAAGTATTTTCTTGGGCTACACTGGAATGAAATTAGAAATTTATATTAGGAAGGAGTCTATAGAATTCACAAGTATGTAGAAATTAAACATCACACTTGTAAATAACCAAGAAATCACAAGGGAATTTGGAAAGTACTGTGAGATGGATGAAAATGAAAACATACTGAAATCTATGGAGTGTACAGCTCAAGCAGTGCTTAGAAGAAACTTATAGATGCAAATGCCTCTATTAAAAAGAAGATCTCACATCAACTGCTTAATCATTTACCATAAGAAACTATAAATAGAAAGGCAAAGAAAAACCCAAATAAGCAACAGGAAGGAAACAGAATTATAGAAAAAAGTAACAGAGAATAGAAAAGCAACTGAGCACAAAAACAAAATCAAAAATTCATTCTTTAAAAGCATCAACAGAATTGACAAATATTTAGTTAGACTACCCCAGGAAATAGAAGAGAAATGTTGTATCACAAGAATCAGGGATGAAAGCAGGGACATGACTGCCAACCCTACAGATTTTATTACAAAAGAAAACTATGAAAAGTTGTATGTCAACAAATTAGATAACCTCAATGATATCAGCAAATTCACCAAAAGACTATTAAATCTGACTCGAAATAGAAAATCTGAAGAAGACTGTAAGACATACATCAAATTAGCAATAAGAACTTCTCACAGGAAAAAAAAAAAAAAAACACCTCAGTTCTAGATAGCCTCACTGGTAAATTCTACCAAACATTTAAAGAATTGTTGAGAAAAACCCTACACAAGCACTTCAAAAAAAAAAAAAAAATGCAGGAACACATCTGAAGTCATTCTATCAGGCCAGTGTTACCCTGATTCAAAAACCAGGCAGCACAAGGGAAAAAACGTGTAGACTAATATCCTTTTTGAATATGGATGCAAAATTCCTAAACAAAGTACTAGTAGAGTTAATCTGACAACATATAAAAAGAATTGTACACCATGACCAGGTGGAATTTATCCTTGGAGTGTAAGATTAGTTCATGTGCAACAGCCAATAAATGTAATATACTATGTCAACAGAATAAGGCACAAAAGCCACATAAATCAATAAATACAGGAAAATCATCTGACAAAGTTCAACATTTTCTCATTATCAAAACACTAGAAGAAGGTCAATAACTGAGGAATGGAAAGGAACTTTCTCAAGTTGATAAATAGTGTTTATAAAAAAAAATTCAACTCAAGAATTGAAAAATGAAAGTTTTTCATCTCAGTTCAAGAACAGGACAAGGATGACCCCTTCTTGACACCACTGAACTATAAATTACAGGAAAAATAGGTGAGAGAAATTAATAAAAGGTATCCAAGTTAAAAAGGAAGATCTTTTACATAATAAAACAATCTCTTACACAGTAAATCCACAGAAATACACACACGTGCATGCATACACACATACGCACACACACAACCAATAGCCTAAAGTGAATTTATCAAGTTTGGAGGATGTAAGATCAATATATGTGTATCAGTTGTACTTCTGTAGAACTGTACAATCTGAAAATGAAATTTAAAAACAACTTCATTCACAAAAGTGTCAGAAGTAATAAAATACTTAGTAATAATTTAACAAACGAAGTATTAGATTTGTATACTGGAAACTGTAAAACATCAAGGAGAGAAATTAATGAAAAAACTAAATGGAGAGACATGTTATGTTCATGGATTTAGAAGACAATGCTATGGGGAAGATTTATTAATATTACCAAAATGACATTATTCCCAAAGTTCATACAGTCAATGCAGTTCCTCTCAAAATATTGGCTGCCATTTTTTTGCAGAAACTTACATGGTGATCTTAAAATTTATATGGGAAAGCAAGTTACTCAAGAACCAAAGCAATCTTGAAAAAGAACAAAGTTGGAAGATTTACACTTCCTGATTTAAAAACACTATGAAGAGGCTTTACCAAAAAAAAAAAAAAAATGCAGGAACACATCTGAAGTCATTCTATCAGGCCAGTGTTACCCTGATTCAAAAACCAGGCAGCACAAGGGAAAAAACGTGTAGACTAATATCCTTTTTGAATATGGATGCAAAATTCCTAAACAAAGTACTAGTAGAGTTAATCTGACAACATATAAAAAGAATTGTACACCATGACCAGGTGGAATTTATCCTTGGAGTGTAAGATTAGTTCATGTGCAACAGCCAATAAATGTAATATACTATGTCAACAGAATAAGGCACAAAAGCCACATAAATCAATAAATACAGGAAAATCATCTGACAAAGTTCAACATTTTCTCATTATCAAAACACTAGAAGAAGGTCAATAACTGAGGAATGGAAAGGAACTTTCTCAAGTTGATAAATAGTGTTTATAAAAAAAAATTCAACTCAAGAATTGAAAAATGAAAGTTTTTCATCTCAGTTCAAGAACAGGACAAGGATGACCCCTTCTTGACACCACTGAACTATAAATTACAGGAAAAATAGGTGAGAGAAATTAATAAAAGGTATCCAAGTTAAAAAGGAAGATCTTTTACATAATAAAACAATCTCTTACACAGTAAATCCACAGAAATACACACACGTGCATGCATACACACATACGCACACACACAACCAATAGCCTAAAGTGAATTTATCAAGTTTGGAGGATGTAAGATCAATATATGTGTATCAGTTGTACTTCTGTAGAACTGTACAATCTGAAAATGAAATTTAAAAACAACTTCATTCACAAAAGTGTCAGAAGTAATAAAATACTTAGTAATAATTTAACAAACGAAGTATTAGATTTGTATACTGGAAACTGTAAAACATCAAGGAGAGAAATTAATGAAAAAACTAAATGGAGAGACATGTTATGTTCATGGATTTAGAAGACAATGCTATGGGGAAGATTTATTAATATTACCAAAATGACATTATTCCCAAAGTTCATACAGTCAATGCAGTTCCTCTCAAAATATTGGCTGCCATTTTTTTGCAGAAACTTACATGGTGATCTTAAAATTTATATGGGAAAGCAAGTTACTCAAGAACCAAAGCAATCTTGAAAAAGAACAAAGTTGGAAGATTTACACTTCCTGATTTAAAAACACTATGAAAAGGCTTTACCAAAAAAAAAAAAAAAGTGCCCAGAGTTATAAATATACCAAAGCCACTGAATTTGTACCCTTTAAAAAGGTCATTTTCAGTATATGAATTGTATCTCAATAAAGGGAGAGTAGGGAAGATTTTATCACAGACACAGACACACAGACACACAGACACACACACACACACACAGAGCACTGCGGAAGGCAGTGAGATTTGCTGGGAAGATCTATGATAAGAGTGAGCCACCTCAGATAGAAGAGTTGTCAGATGTATCTGTCTTTCTTGGGCAATTTTTCTGAGACTCTTGTGTGTGTTCAGTTTAAGTGAGAACTTAGAATCTTTTCTTCTTCTTATTGTTTAAAGCAGGAGAGAGAGACTTTTGAAAGTACCTCATACCTACTGGCAACAGTAGAAGTGTACCAAAAGCCCATTGTTCTAGGACAACTGACCACCGCAACTGTTCAAGAAAAAAATAAAAACTTGTAGTATCTACCTTTTGACCAGACAATAGAGAAATTGTTGCCAAAAACAATCTTTCGGGAACTGAAAGCGGTTTTATTTTGTAGGAACCTGCTGAAATTAGATTTAGTTAGAAAAGAGAGAATGTGCTGGTGAGACAAGTATATGCAGGGGAGAACAAGTCCATACACGATAGAAGGAGCTGATAACCACAGTTGATGCTCTTAACGATGGCTGAGTGGGGAAGATGTTTGCTGGAATTTGCTTTTTCCTTTCCGGTTTGTCTGCCCTTTCCTTCCTTTCTTCTTTCCTACCTTCTTTCTTTCTTTCCTTTATTGCAAAGACTAGAACCTTCAGGATACTGTTGAATAAAGGTCAAGAACAGACATCTTGCTTCATTCAACCTTCAGTGGTTTAATTAACACCCGATCTTTCACCACTGGATATAATGTTGGTGGCAGGTTTTTTTGCAGATGCCCTTTATCAAGTAGAGGAAGTTCATTTCTATTTTTATTTTGCTGAGAGGCTTTTCTAAAATCATGATTAGAGGTTAGATTTTGTCAAGTGCATTTTTTTTTCACCTATTGAGATAATCAGATGTCTTTTTTTTTTTTTTAGTCTCTTAATTTGATGAGTTACATTGATTGATTCTATGTAAGGTTAAACTAACACTACAGTCTTGAAATAAGCCTAATTTGGTCATGATTTGTTGTTGTTCAATTGCTAAGTCATGTTGAAATCTGTGATTTCATGGACTGCAGCACTCCAGGCTCCACTGTCCTCCATTATCTCCTAGAAATTGTTCAAATTCATGTCCATTGATTCAGTGATGCTATCTAACTATCTCATACTCTGCCACCCCTTTCTCCTTTGACCTTTGATCTTTCCTTGCATCAGAGTCTTTTCCGGTGATTTGGCTCTTCGTATCAAGTGGTCAAAGTATCGATCTTCAACTTCAGTGACAGTCCTTCTGATGAGTATCTAGGGTTGATTTCATTTAAGATTAACTGGTTTGATCTCCTTGCAGTCCAGGGGTCTCTCAAGTCTTCTCCAGCACCACAATTAGAAAGCATAAAATTCTTTGGCACTCAGCCTTCTTTATGGTCCAACTCTCATATCCGTACATGACTACCAGGAAAACCATAGGTTTGGCTGCACAGTCCTTCATTGGCAAAGTGAGGTCTCTGCTTTTTAATACACTGTCTAGGCTTTTCTTTCAAGGAGAAGTGTCTTTTAATCTCATGCCTATAGTCACCATCCACAGTAATCTCAGGCCATAAGAAAATAAAGTATGTCACTGCTTCTGCATTGTCCTCTTCTATTTGCCATGAAGTGATGGGACTGTATGCCATGATCTTTGTTTAATATTAGGCTTCAAGCTAGCTCTTTCACTCTCCTTTTTTACCCTCATCAAAAAGCTTTTTAGTTCCTTTTCACTTTCTGCCATTATAGTGGTATCACCTGCATATCTGAGCCTGCTGATACTTCTCCTGGCAGTCTTGATTCCAGCTTGTGAGTCATCCAGCCCAGCATTTCACATGATGTACTCTGAATTTAAGTTAAATGAGCAGGCTGACAATATACAGTCATATTCCTTGTCATACTGTCTTGCTCCTTTCCCAATTTTGAACTAGTCTGTTTTTTCATGTCCAGTTCTGTTAAATTTTGACCTGCATACAAGTTTCTCAGGAGACAGGTAAAATTTTTCCAATTTTTGTGATTCACAAAGTCAAAGCCTTTTGCATAGTCAATGAAGCAGAAGTAGATGTTTTTCCAGAACTCCCCTGCTTTCTCCATGATCCAGCGAATATTGGCAATTTGATCTCTGGTTCCTCTGCCTTTTCTAAATCCAGCTTGTACATCTGGAAATTCTTGGTTCATGTACTGTTGAAGCCTAGCTTGAAAGATTTTGAGCATTTACTGGCATGTGAAATGAGCACATCTGTACTATAGTTTGAACATTCTTTGGCATTGCCTTTCTTTGGGGTTGGAATGAAAACTGCCTGTTATCTTTTAAACTTTTGGATTCAATTCGTTAGAAATTTTAAGAATTTTTCTGTCTGTGTTCATGAGGGTTGCTAGTCTGTAGTTTCTTGTAATGTTTCTGTTTGACTCTGGCATCAGGAATTTGAAAAGTAGTGTCACCTTTCCATTCTCTGGGAAACTTATAGTATTTCTTACTTAAACATTGGTAGAAATCACCAATGAAGTTGTCTGGGCCTGGAAGGTCTTTTTGACTTTTTTTGTTTTGTTGAGAAGATTTTAACTATAAACTTAACTTCTTTCATTGATTCAGGACTATTCAGAATATTTTCCATGACTGAGCTTGATGACTTGTGCCATCAAGGAATTTGTCCATTTTTATCTAAGATGTGAAATTTACTTCCATAAAGTAAATACCCTCAGTATCATTTTAATGTTTGTAGAATCTGTATTGATACTCCTCTCTCATTCTTAGCATTGATAATTTGTGTCTTATTTTTTCTTTAAAAGTAAAAATAGATATTAATCAGTTTTACTGAGTTCCCCCCTCAAAGGACATGGTTCTGATTTCACTGATTTTCTTTGTTGTTTTCTACTTGTATTTTAGTGATTTCAGATCATATTTATTAGTACCTTTTTTCTATTCACTTTGGATTTTATTTCCTCTTCTTTTTCTAGTGCATAAAGACCAGTGGTCAGGTCACTAAGTTGAGACCTTCTTGTCTAATAGAAATCTTTAGTGCCTGGTGTCAGCATCATGGCAGTGTGAGACACTCCCTTTCTCTCCCTCAGTCTACAACCAATAAAACATCCATAACTCAACAAGGTTTCCTCTGCCCAGCATACCAGGATGCCAAAGAGTCCCATACACCTGTGTATCTAAAGGAAGGTGGATTGGAATACACAGCAGAGGCAGAGCCTACAATCCTGACTCTTTGGCCACTGCAGGTGAGCCTTCCTCCCCAGAGAACCAGTAGCAGCAGGGACGTTAGAGCACATGAATCTGGAGTCCTGGTACAGCAGGGCCCTTGGCTGCAGGAAACCAGGCAGGAGTGGCAGCAGAGGCTGTGACCCCACCCCTCCACAGCATCTGTGACTCTAGTCCCTTGCCTGCAGCCGCACCTCCCTAACCACCCCGAGGGGGCAAAGGCACCTGCAGCCCCAACTCCCCCCACCTGCTGCTGTAGAGCCTGCGGCCCAAGCAACCCTGGACGCAGTGGAGGCAGCATCACGTTGCTGGTTTATCCCAAGTTGTGATGCAAGGGACAGCAGCGACGAAGGCAACAGCATGAAACCAGCAACCCCAGAGACACAGCAGCAACAAGGGTCTGGGGACAGCTCTGGCAGAGGCAAGGGGGGTGGGAAGTGCTGGCTCTCAAACACAGAGGAATCCAAGGTGAGAGAGGCCAGAAACTTGGGCTACAGTGCCACCTACTAAAAACCAAAGGCCTCTCATTTCTAACCTGTCAAACTGTTAGCATCAAGTTTTGAGAAGCTTTACCTAAATAAGAAAAGTGTTCACTAGTTTAAATGTGCCAACAAACGAACAACTTATCAAGTACCGTTAAGAAGCATGGTAACAACCTCACAAAAAGAAAACAACAGATCTCCAGAAACCAAAATTAAAATCATGAAATACTGCAGTCTAATGGACTGAGAATTCAAAATAGTTTTCATGAAGAGATTCAGCAAGCTGCCAGAAACACTCAGAAAGGCAGTTCACTGAGCTAAGGAAAAAAGTTAACACACAGAAGAACACTTCACCAGAGAGACTGAAACTCTAAAAAAAGAATTAAATGAAAATTCCCGAATTGAAGAACTCAATAAAGGAGATGAAGAACACATGAGAAGGAACTGGAAATAAGCAGACTGCATGGAAGAGAGAATTAATGAGCCCGGAGACATGAGAGCAGAAACGATGCAAGGAGAAGAGGAAAGAGAAACAAGATCTAAAGAGAAAACAATGGAGAAATTCCGTGAGAACTGTCCCTACACTTTTAGGAAGGGCAATGTTATGGTGATGGGTATCCCAGAGGGAGAAGGGAGCAGAGATTTTTAAGGGAAAAATAGCTGAGAATGTCCCAAACCTCAGAAGGAATGGGGTATACAAGTCTACAAAGCTAAGAGAACACTTAAGTTACTTCAATGCAAAAAGACTGTCTACGAGACACATTATATTAAAACTGTGCAGAGTAAGTGAAAAAACGAAGTTTTAAAGGCAGCCAGGGGAAAAAGGATGGTCACCTACAAAGGAACCCTCAGTAGGCTACCAGCAGATTTCTCAGGAGAAACCACAAGGCAGACAGAGTGGAATGGCATACTCAAAATATTGAAAGATATTAAAACTGGCAGCCAATTCTACCCAGCAAAGAAGTAAAGACATTCCCAGAGAAACAAAAAGCTGAGAGACTTCATGCTAACTAGATATCCTTATAAGAAATGCTGAAAAGGAGCTTTTTGACTATGGCAATAAATAGAATCAGAAAATCGCAACTTCTGTATCAAGATAGGTTGTTAAACAAATATAGCATAAATATTAAAGAGGAGAAACTGTAAAACAACTGTAACTATCTCAGTGGAAAGGAACTCACAATATTAAGAGGGATAATTTGGGACACCCCTTCATGGATCACAGCCTTGTCCTGGCGAAGGGGCTTGCAAAACTCAATGAAGCTATGAACCATGCCATGGGGCCACCCAAGATGGACAGGTCATAGCAGAGAGTTCTGGAAAAACATGGTCCACTGGAGGAGGAAATGGCAAATCATTCCATTATTCTTGCCAGGAGAACCCCATGAACAGTATGAAAAGGCAAAAAGATATGACACTGGAAGACATGTCCCCCAGGTTGACAGGTATCCAGTATGCTACTGGGGAAGAGTGGAGGGCAATTACTAATAGCCCCAGAAAGAAGGAAGCTGCTGGACCAAAGCAGAAATGATGCTCAGTTGTATATGTGTCTGGTGTTGAAAAGTAAAGTCTGATGCTGTAAAGGACAATATTGCATAAAAACCTGGAATTTTAGGTCCAGAAATCAAGATAAATTGGACATGATCAAGCAGGAGATGGCAAGAGTGAACATCAACATCTTAGGAATCAGTGAACTAAAATGGACGAGAATGGGTAAATTAAATTCAGATAGCTGCTATATATACTACTGTGGGCAAGAATCCCTTAAAAGAAATGGAGTAGCCCACAGAGTCAATAAGAGTTTGAAATGCAGTACTTGGGTGCTGTCTTAAAACAACAGAATGATCTCAGTTCATTTCCAAGGCAAACCATTTAGCAACATAGTAATCCAAGTCTGTGCCCCAACCACTGATACCAAAGAAGCTGAAGTTGAACGGTTCTATGAAGACATACAAGACCTTTGAGAACTAACACCAAAAAAAAGATGTCCTTTTCATTATAGGGGGTTGGGGTGCAAAAGTAGGAAGTCAGGAGATACCTGGAGTAACAGGCAAGTTTGGCCCTGGAGTACAAAATGAAGCAGGGCAAAGGCTAACAGAGTTTTGCCAAGAGAACACACTGGTCATAGCAAATACCCTCCTCCAACACCACAAGAGACGACTCTACACACGCACATCATCAAATGGTCAATACCGAATTCAGGTTGATTATATTCTTTGCAGCTGAAAACGGAGAAGCTCTACACAGTGAGCAAAACAAGACCTAGAGCTGACTGTAGCTCAGAGCTTAAGCTCCTTATTGCCAAATTCAGACTTAAATTGAAGAGAGTAGGAAAAACCACTAGACCATTCAGGTATGGCCTAAATCAAATCCTTTATTATTATACAGCAGAACTGAGAAACAGGCAAGTCTGGCCTTGGCATTCTTCATAGAACCGTTCAACTTCAGATTCTTTGGCCTTTGGGATTAGATCTGATAGACAGACTGCCTGAAAAACTATGGATAGAGGTTCATAACACTGTACAGGAGACAGTGACCAAAACCATGCCAAGGAAAAAGAAACGCAAGAAGGCAAAGTGGTTTTACGAAGAGCCTTTACAAATAGCTGAGGAAAGAACAAAAGCAAAAAGCAAGGGAGAAAGGGAAAGATACACCTAACTGAATGCAAAGTTCCAGAGAATAGCAAGGAGAATTGAAGGCCTTCTTCAATGAACAATGCAAAGAACCAGAGGAAAACAACAGAATGGGAAAGACTAGAGATCTTTTTAAGAAAATTGGAGATACTAAGGGAACATTTCATGCAAAGAGGGGCACAATAAAGGACAGAAACGGCAGAAGAGATTAAGAAGAGGTAGCAAGAAAACACAGAACTGTACAAAAAAAAAGTCTTAATGACCCAGATAACGACGATGGTGTGGTCACTCACCTAGAGTCAGACATCCTAGAGTGTGAAGTCAAGGGGGCCTTAAGAAGCATTACTACCAGTAAAGCTAGTGTTGGTGATAGAATTCCAGCTCAGCTATTTCAAATCCTAAAAGATGATGCTTTTAAAGTGTTGGACTCAATATGTCAGCAAATTTGGAAAACTCAGCAGTGGCCACAGGACTGGAAAAGGTCAATTTCATCCCGATTCCAAAGAAGGGCAATGCCAAAGAATGTTCAAACTACCGTACAATTGCACTCATTTTGCATGATAGTAAGTTTATGCTCGAATTCCTTCAAGCCAGGTTTTAGCAGTACATAAGTCGAGAACTTCCAGATGTACAAGCTGGATTTAGAAAGGCAGAGGAACCAGAGAGCAAACTGCCAACAACAAATGGATCAGAGAAAGCAAGGGAATTCCAGAAAAAACATGGTACTTCTGCTTCATTGACTATGTTAAAGCCTTTCACTGTGTGGACCACAACAAACTGTGAAAATTCTTAAAGAGATGGGAATACCACAGCTCATTAGCTGCCTCCTGAGAAACCTGTACACAGGTCAAGAAGCAACAGTTAGAATCTTATGTGCAGCAACTGACTGGTTCTGAATAGGGAAAGGAATATGACAAGGCTGTATACTGTCACCGTTTATTTAACTTGTATGCAAAGTACATCATACGAAATGCCAGGATGAATCACAAGCTGGAATCAAGATTGCCAGGAATATCAAGAACCTTAGATATGCAGATGACTCCACTCTAATGGCATAAAGTGAAGAGTAACTAAAGAGCCTCTTGATGAAAGTGAAAGAGGAGAGTGAAAGAGTTGCTTGAAACTCAACATTCAAAAAACTAAGATCATGGCATTTGTTCCCACCACTTCATGGCTGTTAAAGGGGAAAAGGTGGAAACAGTGACAGAGTTTCTTTTGGGGGGCTCCAAAATCACTGTGGAAGGTGACTGCAGCCATGAAATTTTAAAAGATGCTCCTTGCAAGCAAAGTTATGACCAACCTAGACAGCATATTAAAAAGCAGAGGCATCACTTTGCTGACAAAGGTCTCTATAGTCAAAGCTATGGTTTTCCTAGTAGTCCTGTATGGATGTGACAGTTGAACCATCAAGAAGGCTGAGCACCAAATAATTGATACTTTCAAACTACGATGATGGACAAGACTCTTGAGAGTCCCTTGGAAAGCAAGGAGATCAAACCAGTCAATCCTAATGGAAGTCAACCCTAAATATTCATTGGAAGGACTGCTGTTAATGCTGAAGTTCTAATATTTTGGCCACCTGATGTGAAGTGCCAACTCATTGGAAAAGATTCTGATATTGGGAAAGACTGAAGCCCAAAGAAGGGGGCAGACAGAAGATGAGATGGTTAAATAACATCATGGATTCAATGGACATGAATTTGAGCAAACTCTGGGAGATAGTGAAGGACAGGGAAGTCTGGTATGCTGCAATCCATGGGGTTGCAAAGAGTCGGACATGACTTAGCAACTGAACACACACACAGTTTAAGACAACAAAAAC